>ONZH01021398.1:0-42977 GCA_900303285.1 Rhinella marina
ACGTATCTTCCTCCACCGTCTCTTGTGACAAGCGCAAAGCATCCGACTTGATGCTGAGCAGTGAGTTTTTCAACAGGCAAAGCAGCGGGATGGTGAGGCTGATAATGGCGGCATCGCCGCTAACCATCTGTGTTGACTCCTCAAAGTTGCTCAACACCTGGCAGATATCAGACATCCACGTCCACTCCTCATTGTAGACTTGAGGAATCTGAGAGACCTGACTACCAGTTCTGGTGGAAGATGACATCTGGCAGTCTACAATCGCTCTGCGCTGCTGGTAAACTCTGGATAACATGTTTAATGTCGAATTCCATCTCGTGGGCACGTCGCACAACAGTCGGTGAGCGGGCAGTTGTAGGTGGCGCTGCGCTGCCCTGAGAGTGGCAGCATCTGTGGTCGACTTGCGGAAATGCGCACAGATGCGGCGCACCTTGGTGAGCAAATCAGACAGATTGGGGTATGTCTTGAGGAACCGCTGAACTATTAGATTGAACACGTGGGCCAGGCATGGCACATGTGTCAGTCTGCCGAGTTGCAGAGCCGCCACCAGGTTACGCCCGTTGTCACACACAACCATGCCTGGCTTGAGGTTCAGCGGTGCCAGCCACACATCGGTCTGCGCCGTGATGCCCTGTAACAGCTCTTGGGCGGTGTGCCTTTTGTCACCTAAGCTCAGCAGTTTGAGCACCGCCTGCTGGCGCTTACCCACGGCACTGCTGCTGCGCCTAGAGCTACCGACTGAAGCGCCGTGCCCACGGATGGTAATTCGGTGGAGGAGGAGGGGTCGGAGGAGGAGGCATAGTACGTCTGAGAGACCGTGACCGAGGTAGGCCCCGCAATCCTCGGTGTGGCAGTACATGAGCGGCCCAGGGTCATTCTCGGGTCCCAGCCTCCACCAAGTTAACCCAATGTGCCGTCAGTGAGATATAGTGTCCCTGCCCGGCAGCACTTGTCCACGTGTCCGTGGTTAGGTGGACCTTCTCAGAAACAGCGTTGGTCAGGGCACGGATGATGTTCTGTGACACGTGCTGGTGTAGGGCTGGGACGGCACATCGGGAAAAATAGTGGCGGCTGGGGACGGAATACCGAGGGGCAGCCACCGCCATGAGATTCGAAAGGCCTCGGTCTCTACCAGCCTATAGGGCAGCATCTCCAGGCTAAGCAATTTGGAGATGTGGACGTTGAGGGCTTGGGCATGTGGGTGGGTGGAACTGTATTTCCTCTTGCGCTCCAGCGTCTGCTGTAAAGACAGCTGAACGCTGCGCTGGACACATTGGTGGACACTGTGGAGGATCGTGGAGGCGAAGGTGTGGTTTTCCGGCGGGAGGCGCTCGTGCCGGGGTCCTGGGCAGGGGGTTGACTAGCAGAGGCAGCGAGTGACGCAGGGGGTTGACTAGCAGAGGCAGCGAGTGACACAGGGGAAGGAGCAGTGGTGTGACCCGCAGGAGGTGTGAACGGCCTTGGTTCCATTGAGTGGGGTGTTTAGCACTCATATGCCTGCGCATGCTGGTGGTGGTTAGGCTAGTAGTGGTGGCACCCTGCTGATCCTGGTGTGGCACAGGTTGCACACCACAGTCCGTCGGTCATCCTCACTTTCTTTAAAGAACCTCCAGACTTGCGAACATCTAGGCCTCGCCACGGGAGCTTCACTACGTGAAACAGTTGCTGCTGATGCACCAGCTCTGGCCCTGCTTCTCCCTCTGGCCACACCACTGCCTCTTACAACCTGTTCTGGTGCAGCACTCGCCTCCGCCTCAGAAGCACTGTCTTCACTCGGCATATCAACCCAGCTTGGGTCAGTCACCTCGTCATCCTCCGATTCCTCAGTCTGCTCCCTCCTCGGAATTCCTCCCCTAACAACAACTTCACCACTGTCTGACAACCGTGTCTCCTCATCGTCCGACACCTCTTTACAAACTTCTTCCACTAAGTCAACATTGTCATGATCATCATCATCACCCACAGACTGCGACAGTTGGAAAACTTGGGCATCGGGAACGAGGTCAGCAGCAACCTGAGAAGTGGTTTGTGACTCTGGGAAGGGTCCAGAAAACAGTTCCTGAGAGTATGCCGGATCGCATTCCAAATTTTCCTGGGAGGGGGCAGACTGGGGGGAAGGAGGTTGAGGTGGAGGAGCCAGAGGAGTGCTCCCTTGGGTAACGTGGGTGGACTGCGTGGAAGACTGACTGGTGGACAAATTACTTGAAGCATTGTCCGCAATCCACGAGATCAGCTTGTTCGCACTATTGTGGTTTCAACAGTCCTCTACCACGTGTCCCTGTAAGTTGAGACATGAAGCTAGGGAGTGTAGCTCTGCGGCGTTCCCCTGCTCCTCATCAGCAGGTACTGTCTCACCCTGCCCAGGACCCACGGCCTCTGCCCCCTGCAGTAATTGAATGCCCACACCCACTCCCTCGTCCCTCGACCCTTAGCCCTGGGGTTCAACATTTTTCTGTATATAAGGTGTATGATAAAAAAAAAAAAATGGCCTGGTACTAAACCACAACTTGTTCAGTCTGGTTTAATTAAGTGACGTAAGAAAGTGTCACCTGGACAGAATATACGGATTGTAGTGAGTGTTGAACTGTGACAAGAAGGTTACACGCAGCTGAGTAAATGGATTTGTATCACTGAGCTAAAACAACTGAAATTTTTTTTTTTTTATATTTTGTTTTTTTGGGTACGTGACGTGCAAGAACTATGGTAGAACTGACTGACACCCTCTTAACAGTGGCTATTTAGTCTGCAACCCAGACAAATGTTGCACAGAGAGTTTTCTGGATCAAGCGGTAGATGATATTGGTAGCAAATGACTTGGTTGTATTGTGTGACATACAGAAAGTGTCACCTGGACAGTATATACGGATGGGAGCGAATGTGCTGAACTGTGACACACAGAAAGGTTACACAAAGCTGAGTAAAATGGATTTGAATCACTGAGCTAAAACAACTGAAAAAATAATTTTTTTTTTATTTGTTTTTTATATTTTTTTACAATTTTGTTTTTTTGGGAACGTAACGTGCAGGAACTATGGTAGGACTGACTGACACCCTTTTAACGGTGGCTATTTAGTCTGCGACCCAGACAAATGTCGCACAGAGAGTTTTCTGGATCAAGCGGTAGATGATATTGGTAGCAAATGACTTGGTTGTATTCTGTGACGTACAGAAAGTGTCACCTGGACAGTATATATGGATTGGAGTGAGTCAGTGCTGAACTGTGACACACAGAATGGTTCCACAGTGCTGTGTGCAATGGATTTGTATCACTGAGATAGAACAATAAAAAAAAAACAGGGTTAGATATGGCGATAGCTGCACTACTAGTGCCAGCCAGCCAAGTGACAAAAAAAAAAAAAAAATGTCTTCTAGCCCTTAGAAGGGCTGTTGGGTTCTTTGTGGGTGATCCCTGCCTAACAGACAACTAAATGCAGGCCCTAACACTGTCCCTGCAAGGCAGCAGCTCTATCCCTAACGACATCCAGACGGGATCTGAGCCGAGCACCGCGGCCAGTCGGTAGTATTTTCCAGGGTCACCTGATCAGGCCAGCCAACCCCTGCTATCGACATGTAAGGGCCCCACGTGATGCTGGGTGGTACGCAGAGTCTCCTGGCTTGTGATTGGCTGTGTTTTTAGGCGCCAAAAAAGCACGATGCGGAAGTTGCCATTTCCTCGAGCATGGCGAGATACTCGTCCGAGCAGCGAGCACTTACGAGTACCCTAATACTCGAACGAGCACCAAGCTCGGACGAGTATGCTCGCTCATCTCTACTTCTTACCTTTAACCCAAATAGCAAAATATATTGTATACATTAAACAAATCCCTCCGAAGGATTTTTTTTTTTTTAGTGTGCAATGATTATGAAATATTTTGCCCGCTGCCATTGTTTACCACAAGTCTATATGCCGTATGCTATGAGTTAGGTACAGTACACTTGGTGTCAGTATACAGTGCTAGTCTAGAATTATATTAGTTATATGCAAAGTAGCACACACCAACCACAGTATTATGCATAGATAATTATACAATTTTAACAGTTCCATTACATGTTACAAACGTACATAATACAATTCAGGGTGTCAGTATATACCTCAATTTTACCATGACATTTAATATTCCTTAATGATTATCCAATCTGTGTATCTAATCCTATCATGTGTGTTACTGTCTGCAGAGCTATGTATCTAATCTTATTCTAGGTGACAGTGTCTGCTAAGCTGCGTATCTAATCCTATCATGTGTGATACTGTCTGCTAAGATGGGTATCTAATCCTATCATGTGTGATACTGTATGCTGAACTGTGTATCTAATCCTATTCTGGGTGACAGTGTCTGCTAAACTACGTATCTAATCCTATCATGTGTGAAACTGTCTGCTGAGCTGTGTATCTAATCCTATCATGTGTGATACTGTCTGCTGAACTGTGTATCTAATCCTATTCTGGGTGACAGTGTCTGCTAAACTACGTATCTAATCCTATCATGTGTGAAACTGTCTGCTAAGATGAGTATCTAATCCTATCATGTGTGAAACTGTCTGCTGAGCTGTGTATCTAATCCTATCATGTGTGATACTGTCTGCTAAGATGGGTATCTAATCCTATCATGTGTGATACTGTCTGCTGAACTGTGTATCTAATCCTATTCTGGGTGACAGTGTCTGCTAAACTACGTATCTAATCCTATCATGTGTGAAACTGTCTGCTGAGCTGTGTATCTAATCCTATCATGTGTGATACTGTCTGCTAAAATGGGTATCTAATCCTATCTTGTGTGATACTGTCTTCTGAACTGTGTATCTAATCCTATTCTGGGTGACAGTGTCTGCTAAACTACGTATCTAATCCTATCATGTGTGAAACTATCTGCTAAAATGGGCATCTAATCCTATTTTCTGTGATACTGTCTGCTTAACTGTTTATCTAATCCTATTCTGGGTGACAGTGTCTGCTAAACTATGTATCTAATCCTATCATGTGTGAAACTGTCTGCTGAGCTGTGTATCTAATCCTATTCTGGGTGACAGTGTCTGCTAAACTACGTATCTAATCCTATCATGTGTGAAACTGTCTGCTGAGCTGTGTATCTAATCCTATCATGTGTGATACTGTCTGCTGAACTGTGTATCTAATCCTATTCTGGGTGACAGTGTCTGCTAAACTACGTATCTAATCCTATCATGTGTGAAACTGTCTGCTGAGCTGTGTATCTAATCCTATAATGTGTGATACTCTCTGCTGAACTGTGTATCGAATCCTATTCTGGGTAACTGTCTGCTAAACCATGTATCTAATCCTATTATGTGTGAAACTGTCTGCTGAGCTGTGTATCTAATCCTATCATGTGTGATACTATCTGCAGAGTTGTGTATCTCAGCCTATTGTGTATGATGCTGCCTGCTAAGTTGTGTATCTAATCCTATCTTGAGTGATACTACCTGCATATCTGTGTATCTAATCCTATCATGTGTGATACTGTTTGCAGAGTTGTGTATCTAATCATATCATGTGTGATAATGTCTGCGTATCCGTGTATCTAATCCTATCATGTGTGATACTGTTTGCTGAACTCTGTATCTAATCATATTCTGGGTGACAGCATCTGCTAAGCTTTGTATCTAATCCTATCATATGTGATACTGTCTGCTTAGCTGCGTATCTAATCCTACCTTGTGTGACACTGTCTGCTTAGATGCGTATCTAATCCCACCTTGTGTGATACTGTCTGCTAAGATTGGTATCTAATCCTATTCTGGGTGATACTGCCTACATATGTGTGTTTCTAATCCTATCATGTGTGATACTGTCTGCTAAGATGGGTATCTAATCCTATCTTGTGTGATACTGTCTGCTGAATTGTGTATCTAATCCTATTCTGGGCGACAGCATCTGCTAAACTGTGTATCTAATCCTATCATGTGTGATACTATCTGCAGAGTTGCGTATCTAAGCCTATTGTGTATGATACTGCCTGCTAAGTTGTGTATCTAATCCTATATTGTGTGATAGTGTCTGCTAAACTGCGTATCTAATCCTATCATGTGTGATACTGTTTGCAGAGTTGTGTATCTAATCCTATCATGTGTGATACTGTCTGCTGAACTGTGTATCTAATCCTACCTTGTGTGATACTGACTTCTGAGCTGTGTATCTATTCCTATTATGTGTGATACTGTCTATGAAGCGATTAGATGTGTGTGTATAGAGTGTGATACTGTCTGCTGAGCTGTGTATCTAATTCTATTAGGTGTGATACTGTCTGCTGAGCTATGTATCTAATCCTACCTTGTGTGATAGTTTTCTGCTGACCTGTGTATCTAATTCTATTAGGTGTGATACTGTCTTGAAGCTATTTTTGTATCTTTATAGAGTGTGATACAGATAGAGATAAGGAGCTTTCCTTTGTGAACATACTGTACACTCAGCCACTGCTCAGATAAGAGAGGTGGGGGAGGTGCTCATGTATTTCAGTCCCTGTATTTCCCTGTCTTGTAGATGAGGCCTGTTTACCAGCCTGTTTAGCGTTTTTAAATTCCGGTATTGAGTTCCGTCATAGGGGCTCAATACCGGAAAAAAACGCTTTCGTTTTGTCCCCATTCATTGTGAGTTGCGGCAGCACGGATTTAATTTCCCTGGGTTTCCTGTCTCTCTCTTTCTTACAATTCCCTCTAGAGAGGAAGGTTTTTATTGCAGAACAGATCTGGGCAGGAGGTCAGATTCACACGACCGTATATTTGCGGGCCCACATTACTGCGGACCCGCAAATATACGGGGCCGCCCGGCGTGTGTTCCGCAGCGCTTGGAACACACGCCGTGCAGCCCCATTGAAAATGTAAAACAAGTATAGGACATGCTTCAAAAGAGCCGCGGCACGGAGCTAGCACCACAGAGGTGAATGGGGCCGCATCTATTCCCGCATTTTTGCGGATAGATATGGCCCCATTCATACGGTCGTGTGAATGGGGCCTTAGGCAGTGCAGGAAAATAGGGGTGATAGTTGTGGGAAGCAGAAACATTGTTTGCATTGAATATTTAGTTACAATTTTGGTATAATATGATTTTGTGCACTTAGAAAGTTTGCATTTTGGATGAAGACCAGTGTCTCAGAAGAAGTAAAGCCTTACATTTACATGTCTAGATGTGAACAATAGAGGAGGGACTGTATTTCCCTAATCAGGGACTAATCAAACAACAGCAGGATACAATGGTGAATAGTCAGGTAATAAAGACACAGGGAATGGAGACTGGACCATTGATATAAGCAGTAAATATGAGGCCTGAACACTTAGATGATAGGACAGTTGTGAGAAGCTACAGTAAAATGCTGAATGCTAATATACCAGGAGCCAAAGCCAGAAGTATAAATCCTTTATAGTTCTAAGGCTACTTTCACACTAGCGTTATTGTTTTCCGGTATTGAGTTCCGTCATAGGGCCTCAATACCGGAAATAAATGCTTCAGTTTTGTCCCCATTCATTGTCAATGGGGACAAAACTGAACTGAAGAGAACGGAGGCTCCAAAACACATTCCATTCAGTTTAGTTGCACCCGCAGGCCGGAGAGCAAACCGCAACATGTTGTATTCTGCTTTCCATCCTGGGGATCCGGAGCAAAACGTCATGACCCAGAATGCAGGTCAATGGGGACGGATCCGTTCTGTCTGACACAATAGAAACCGGATCCGTGCCCCAATGACTTTCAATGGAGTTAATGACGGATCAGTCCCAGCAATGTTACAGATAATACAACTGGATCTGTTCATAACGGATGCAGACGGTTGTATTATCAGTAACGGAAGCATTATTACTGAACCCTGCCGGATCCAGCAATAACGTCAGTGTGAAAGAAGCCTAATTCCTTTCCAATCCATTTCTGTTGTCAGGTCTGCTTCAAATCCTCATCCAGAAAACGTTGTGTATTTACCCTGCATTCACATGACCATATTTTTGGTCTGCATCCGATCCACATTTTTTGAGGACCCATTCATTTCAATGGGGGCAAAAAGATGTGGACAACACCATGTGCTGCCTGCATCTGAATGTCTGCTCCACTGCCCCACCAAAAATATAGAACCGGTTCTCTTCTTGTCTGATTTGCAGGGGGGGACTTCTCCATTGGCAATACAGGGTGGGCAATATATATTTATTGGCAATGCCTGCAATATGAGGAGGGAGGTGGAAGGAGGATTATATACTGGCACTACAGATTTATAAGGGCTGAAATAAGGCCAAGGACTAAGCAGGAGTTGATTGATGGAATGCTTAAGTTCTGGGATGACGTCCTAACTGTACAATAATTACATTGATCATCTGTATAAAGTGATAGAAAAGAAAGGCACTACCACTGGCATGTAACATTCTGTATCACTGAAGCTTTTCATGGAAGAGTAAAGGGCAGCCCTAGATCCATGCTGTGGTTCTGGACTACAGCTGCACAATGGTAATTCATTAGGATTGGGAGATGTTGTAAATAAAAATGGTGCGATTGTTATTTTCTGCATTAAACCCATAATTAAAGTTTGTTCAAATTAAACCCTGAATCAGGAGTACTCTAGTATTTTTTTTCTAAAGGTCCACAGACCTGGATCTGCCAAAATAATTTAAAAAATGTCAGGGGGACAAAACCAGTGGCACCAGTGCTCTGTGGAAAGGTTTTGTTTTTTCCTAAAAATAAGCTCCGCCTCAGGGACTGAAAACAATAAACATGTTTTGGGCTATATTTTCCATTAGCAACATGAATGGGCTTCTATAACTTAGGCTACTTTCACACTAGCGTTTTATAATTCCGGTATTGAGTTCCGTCATAGGGGCTCAATACCAGAAAAAAACGCTTCAGTTTTGTCCCCATTCATTGTCAATGGGGACAAAACTGAACTGAAGACAACAGAGCGCTCCTAAAAGCATTCCGTTCCGTCTTCAGACCGGAGAGCAAACCGCAGCATGCTGCAGTTTGCTCTCCGTTCCAGGCATCCGCACCAAGACAGATCCGTCATGACCCCCAATGAAAGTCAGTGGGGACAGATCCGTTCAGTGTGACACAATGGTGAACGGATCCGTCACCTGCACACATACATACCCACACACATACATACATACAGTACAGACCAAAAGTTTGGACACACCTTCTCATTCAAAGCGTTTTCTGTATTTTCATGACTATGAAAATTGTAGATTCACACTGAAGGCATCAAAACTATGAATTAACACATGTGGAATTATATACTTAACAAAAAAGTGTGCAACAACTGAAAATATGTCTTATATTCTAGGTTCTTCAAAGTACTAGCCACCTTTTGCTTTGATTACTGCTTTGCACACTCTTGGCATTCTCTTGATGAGGTAGTCACCTGAAATGGTATTCCAACAGTCTTGAAGGAGTACCCAGAGATGCTTAGCACTTGTTGGCCCTTTTGCCTTCACTTTGCGGTCCAGCTCACCCCAAACCATCTCGATTGGGTTCAGGTCTGGTGACTGTGGAGGCCAGGTCATCTGGCATAGCACCCCATCACTCTCCTTCTTGGTCAAATAGCCCTTACAAAGCCTGGGAGGTGTGTTTGGGGTCATTGTCCTGTTGACAAATAAATGATGGTCTAACTAAACGCAAACCGGATGGAATAGCATGCCGCTGCAAGATGCTGTGGTAGCCATGCTGGTTCAGTATGCCTTCAATTTTGAATAAACCCCCAACAGTGTCACCAGCAAAGCACCCCCACACCTCCTCCTCCATGCTTCACGGTGGGAACCAGGCATGTAGAGTCCATCTGTTCACCTTTTCTGCGTCGCACAAAGACACGGTGGTTGGAACCAAAGATCTCAAATTTGGACTCATCAGACCAAAGCACAGATTTCCACTGGTCTAATGTCCATTCCTTGTGTTCTTTAGCCCAAACAAGTCTCTTCTGCTTGTTGCCTGTCCTTAGCAGTGGTTTCCTAGCAGCTATTTTACCATGAAGGCCTGCTGCACACAGTCTCCTCTTAACAGTTGTTGTAGAGATGTGTCTGCTGCTGGAACTCTGTGTGGCATTGACCTGGTCTCTAATCTGAGCTGCTGTTAACCTGCGATTTCTGAGGGTGGTGACTCGGATGAATTTATCCTCCGCAGCAGAGGTGACTCTTGGTCTTTCTTTCCTGGGGCGGTCCTCATGTCAGCCAGTTTCTTTGTAGTGCTTGATGGTTTTTGCGACTGCACTTGGGGACACTTTCAAAGTTTTCCCAATTTTTCAGACTGACTGACCTTCATTTCTTAAAGTAATGATGGCTACTGGTTTTTCTTTACTTAGCTGCTTTTTTCTTGCCATAATACAAATTCTAACAATCTATTCAGTAGGACTATCAGCTGTGTATCCACCTGACTTCTGCCCAACACAACTCATGGTCCCAACCCCATTTATAAGGCAAGAAATCCCACTTCTTAAACCTGACAGGGCACACCTGTGAAGTGAAAACCATTTCAGGTGACTACCTCTTGAAGCTCATCAAGAGAATGGCAAGAGTGTGCAAAGCAGTAATCAAAGCAAAAGGTGGCTACTTTGAAGAACCTAGAATATAAGACATATTTATAGTTGTTTCACACTTTTTTGTTAAGTATATAATTCCACATGTGTTAATTGTTCATAGTTTTGATGCATTCAGTGTGAATCTACAATTTTCATAGTCATGAAAATACAGAAAACGCTTTGAATGAGAAGGTGTGTCCGAACTTTTGGTCTGTACTGTACATACACAGACATATACACAGACATATACACAGACATATACACAGACATATACACATCCATACTTACATGCTCCCGGCAGGTCTCCACTGCGCAGGAGGAGCAGGACGGCACACACATAGGACGATTCCACCCGCGCCCAGCAGAGGGCGCTGTGGGGAATTGTCCTATGTGTGCGCCGTCCTGATCCTCCTGCGCTGTGGAGACCTGCCGGGAGCATGTAAGTATGTATGTGTATTTGTATGTGTATATAACTGTGTGTGTGTGTATATGTACTGTGTGACATGTGTGGCGAGGGAGCGCGGTTCTGGCCCCACAAATGTCCCTGCGGCAGCACGGATCCGGCGGCACCCTTCACCTGCCGGATCCATGCTGCCGCTAATGTGAAAGTAGCCTTACTTAACTGGTAATCAGGCCTCATCCACAAGACAGGGAAATACAGGGACTGAAATACATGAGCACCTCCCCCGCCTCTCTTATCTGAGCAGTGGCTGAGTGTACAGTATGTTCACAATGGAAAGCTCCTTATCTCTATCTGTATCACACTCTATAAAGATACAACAATAGCTTCAAAGACAGTATCACACCTAATAGAGTTAGATACACAGGTCAGCAGAAAACTCACACAAGGTAGGATTAGATACACAGTTCAGCAGAGACTATCACCACTAATAGAATTAGATACACAGCTCAGCAGACAGTATCACACTCTATACACATACATCTAATCGCTTCATAGACAGTATCACACATAATAGGAATAGATACACAGTTCAGCAGACAGTATCACACATGATAGGATTAGATACACAGTTCAGCAGACAGTATCACACATGATAGGATTAGATACGCAGTTTAGCAGACACTGTCACCCAGAATAGGATTAGATACACATGTCAGGAGACAGTATCACACAGGATAGGATTAGATACACAACTCTGCAAACTATATCACACATGATAGGATTAGATACACAGCTTAGCAGACACTGTCGCCCAGAATAGGATTAGATACAGAGTTCAGCAAACAGTATCACACATGATAGGATTAGATACGCAGTTTAGCAGACAGTATCACACATGATAGGATTAGATACACAACTCTGCAAACAGTATCACACATGATAGGATTAGATATGCAGTTTAGCAGACACTGTCACCCAGAATAGGATTAGATACACAGTTCAGCAGACAGTATCACACATGATTGGATTAGATACACAACTTAGCAGGCAGTATCATACACAATAGGTTTAGATACGCAACTCTGCAGATAGTATCACACATGAAAGGATTGGATACACAACTCTGCAAACAGTATCACACATTATAGGATTAGATACACAACTCTGCAAACTATCACACATGATAGGATTAGATACACAGCTCAGCAGACAGTATCAAACAAGGTGGGATTAGATACACATCTAAGCAGACAGTATCACACAAAGTAGGAATAGATACACAGCTCAGCAGACAGTGTCACACAAGGTAGGATTAGATACGCAGCTAAGCAGACAGTATCACACATGATAGGCTTAGATACACAACTCTGCAGACAGTATTACATATGATCGGATTAGATACACAACTCTTCAGACAGTATTATATATGATAGGATTAGATACACAGCTCAGCAGACAGTATCACACATGATAGGATTAGATACACGATCCTGAAGACAGTATCACATATGATAGGATTAGATACACTGGTAAGCAAACAGTATCACACATGACAGGTTTAGATACACAACTCTTCAGACAGTATCACACATGATAGGATTAGATACACAACTCTTAAGACAGTATTACACACAATAGGCTTAGATGCACGACACTGTAGACAGTATCACAAATGACAGGATTAGATACACTGCTACGCAGACAGTATCACACATGATAGGCTTAGATACACGACTCTGTAGACAGTATTACTTAAGATAGGATTAGATACACAGTCCAGCTGACAGTAACACACAGTGTTTGGATACTCTATTTAGTTTTCCTTTTTTCTCATGTGTTTGACTTTAGCACATTAAATTTTCTCAATAGATCTCACCACATTTAGCTTGGTCTGCTGATAAATATCTCACATCTGAGGCCAGCAGCTCTAAACAAAAGAAAAAGCAGCTGAGCAATCAGCTAAATGTGGAGCACTCACCGCCCAATGGTTGTGACGTGTATTGCAGTTTTTTAGTGTTTAGTTACAATCTCGCAATATCATGTTGTTTTGCTATCAGGACAAAACTGTCACCACTCTGAGTTTGGAGATAATTTAAGTGTGGACACATCTGTATGTAGTCCACTGTGGTAGTGAAACTGTTACTTTGCATCTGTATTATAGGCAGTTGACAGGCATCATTCCTAGAATCACTACACACTTCACTTATTTAGTCAGTTATGGGGCCAAAACTGACCATAAAACTAAAATGTGAACTTATCATTAGCGTCAGGTATAAAGAACCATGATGTGGACCTAAAATCTGTAGTATCAAGCCGGAATTTTACCCCATAATCAAGGATGAATGGATGTACTTACTGTACATATAAAAAAAATAAACACCCCAAAAATTGTAGCCTTGGGCCTAAATTTCACACCAATTCCAGGGAAATTAGGGATTAATGGGTATATGTATGTGTAATAAAACTTGAGCCCCCTAAAATCTGTAGTATCAGACTATAGTTTCATCCCAATAACAAAATCAAGGATTACTGGAATTACCGATGTATCAAAGAATGCAAACAGCCTAAAATCTGTAGTAATAGATCACTTTTTAATCCCAATGAGTGCAACAAGGTGTAATAGAAAAGCCCATATTAGCCAGGCTTTATGCTCTTCTATTGGTTCCTGCTCTGTCCCTATAGTGTGGATAATGAGTCCAGATTATATCCCTGCATTATCAATAATCTTTCCCTGAACTGCTCAATAGTAATTTTTGGTGAATAAATTCTTTAAACACTTTCCCTAGCACTTGTAACGTCTCTGCCTGCACTAAGTTCACTGTAAAATGGCGGAGACCAAGCAGAATGAGGCTTTTTATAGGGCTGTGACATCACAGGGGCTGGCTAGCTGCTGATCTGCATGGCATTATGGGTCATCCGTCGTTCCCGGGCTTCTTACTTCCTCTTTCTAACATGTGCAGCAGCCATTTTAGAAAAAAATCTGATTCATTACCACGAAGCACGAGGAAATTAGGATTCAGGACAAAACACATTTTTTCTGAAATTCAGATCAAATTCCACTTCGTCAACTTCGATTCGCTCATCTCTAATAATAATAATATACAATATGTATTGGATACGTAAGTGAATGCTAGAATAATGCAATGTTGTTTATTCAGTTTTGACCCTATTTCATATAATAGGCATGCTTACCTACCTGCAAGAAACTCTAATGGCATCACTAATAAAGATCTCTTTAGGTGACTGAGGACTGATGCAATCTATTACAGCAAAACTCCCATATAAATGTTTGAAGGCACAGAAAGAAACAAATAGAAGAATTATGATACCATTACTATTTTCTATATTCTTTGAAGTGAAGAAGAGACATAATCCGTGCTTCTTCTTTCTACATCATTCTATGCATTATTGATGCCATCCATAGAAAAGCAGAGAAAAAGAGAAGCAGAAATCTGGTCTATATTCACCACAACATGCACCCAGTCTTACTAAACTCTTACATTTAGTCCAGTGTTGCTTTGTATAAACAAGAGATGAAACTATATACAGCATACTGACACATAGACCATATAGTATTTTATTGTTCTGTATGGTTTAAATAAGGATCTGACATATCAGGATTTTATATTTTTAACATGGAGAATAGCATTTGACACTTATTTTTTCCACTGGCATTTCCCTGGATCCCTGGCAATTTAAAAGAGCTGCTATGGGACAGAAGAGAATTAAAGGCCATTATATAATAAGTAGAGATGAGCGAATCCTAAAAGATTCGGGGATTCGGTATTCGGCCGAATCCCACCGCGGGATTTGTGGATTCGGGCCAAATCACGAATCCCATTAAAGTCTATGGGAGACCCGAATCTTTTTGCAGGGGCCAAAGGTTCTGCACAGTCAAGTTTGCCCCAACATGTGAAAACCTCAGAAAAAGATGGAAACACCTTGGAAATGGATAGGAAACACCAGGGCCAGCATGGAGGGATGCCTCTGAGGCTCCCTAATTGCACCATTTTTTTCTAAATCTGGCCAATAGTCTGGTGATGACCCCAAGGCAATTTTCAGGGACATGGTAATGGTTACCCACTTAAAAATGCTGCCTGACAAACTGGCGGTGAACCCCTGATTGTCTGTCTTTTAATAAGATTGCAGTGTAAAGCATGGTGGTGAGCCTCAGTATGACTTTTTGGATGGAGATTGCATGTGGTCACGTACTCCCTGGAACCCCATAGTCACCCCTTCTCTGATGTGCTAATATAGATATGTAGGTAAAATTATTTTCAGACCTATCCCAAAAAAAGATGTACGCAGTTTGCGCAAGTAAAACTGGAATCTACAGATCAGTACGGTATCTATAGACTGTGAGGTATATAGCAGGCTGATGAAATTTTTTTCCCAACTCACTGCACCGTGTATTACAGATCAGTGAAATTCAACAGACAATATAGATACGCAGGTAAAATTATTTTTCACACCTATCCCAAAAAAATTTTTACGCAGTTTGCGCAAATAAAACTGGAATCTACAGATCAGTACGGTATCTATAGACTGTGAGGTATATAGCAGGCTGATGAAATTTTTTTTCCCAACTCACTGCACCGTGTATTACAGATCAGTGAAATTCAACAGACAATATAGATATGCAGGTAAAATTATTTTCAGACCTATCCAAAAAAAGATGTACGCAGTTTGCGCAAATAAAACTGGAATCTACAGATCAATACGGTATCTATAGACTGTGAGGTATATAGCAAGCTGATGAAATTTTTTTCCCAACTCACTGCACCGTGTATAACAGAGCAGTAAAATTCAACGGACAATATAGATAGATATGCAGGTAAAATTATTTTCAGACCTATCCAAAAAAATGTACGCAGTTTGCGCAAATAAAACTAGAATCTACAGATCAATACGGTATCTATAGACTGTGAGGTATATAGCAGGCTGATGAAATGTATACCCTAGTCACTGCACAGTCATGCACAGGAATATATCTGTTTACAGATGTATAGTTTGAGCTATGTGGCTGGACAAGGTGTACCAGGCACAGCTCTGCACAGAATACAGGCTTACAGCATATACTGAATTTTTCTCACAGAATCAATTAGTTTTTAAAAGACTGTTGGGGCTTCCTATCCTGCACAGAATACAGGCTTACAGCATATACTGTATAGTTTTCTTCACAGAATCAATTAGTCTTTAAAAAGAATGTTGGGGCTTCCTATCCTACACAGAATACAGGCTTACAGTATATACTGTATACTGTTCCTCAGAGTATAGTCTTTAAAAAGACTGTTGGGGCTTCCTAACCTAACTCCTAACTAACTGCTTGCTGCACACACTACACTAGCTAACACTGTCTGTCTCTACTCCTTCCCAAAGCACAATGAGGCTGATGCTGCAGGTCCCTACCTTATGTAAATTTAGGTCACATGTCACTGCCAGTCAATCACTGCTGGGGAGGTATAGGGGCTGTTACATCACATCAGGCGTTCCCACAGGCTTCCCTTTGATGATGATTGGCTGAAAAAACCGGGCATTTCAAACTTGCAGTGACACACGAATAATCACGAGTCCGCGCTGCCTCGGGATGCCGAGCCGAGCCAAAGCGGGCAATATTCGTGCGAATCACGAATATTGCCGCTTCGATTCGCTCATCACTAATCATGATATCATCATGAAAACTAGCCTTCTGAATTCTCATTTGATTTTCATGACTTTTTTGTTTTAAAAAGTAGTCAGTTTATAAATCGCTAATCACTACTCTATGGGAAGTGGAAAGAAACATAAAGGCGTTTCCACTTATAACAATCACTGCAGCTTTTAAATATGACATTGATAAATTTGGTTTTATATAAAAAAAAGATTTAGGACATTTGTGTTGATGAAAAATTCAATTTATATGTCAAAGATATTTAGAACTCATTGTATTTTTAATATGAGATAGTTGCTTTAAAATGCTGCTTGCAGATGTCTTAAAGGGAACCTGTCATCTCCAAAACACCCCGTGAACTAGAGTAAGCAGTGTATAGTGTAAGTGACGTTGAGTCCGGTTATGTAATTTTTATCTTCATACTCACTTCCATTCCAAGTGGACTCCAGTGCTCACTCACATAATGGAGAGGACTCAAAGAAGAGTCCAGTGAGTGCATTTTACTGCAGGTTTGTAGGAACACAGCGTCGGAATGGATTTGAGTATGAAGATAAAACTTTCATATTCGGATTCAGCATCACTTACACTATACAACACTTACTCTAGTTCAGGGGGTGTTTCGGAGATGACAGGTTCCCTTTAAGGGCTATTACAGCATAGAGGTGTAATAAATATTACTAGTCCCACTGGCCTGGAGTAGTGGAAAATGCATGAAACATCAGCAAAGAAAAAGTATTGCTTTAGTATAGAAGGACTAGGTTGTTTTTTTTTTTTTATCTCCTGGATTGTGTCAGTGGGTTCACTAATGCACAACACATCAACAGTATGAGGTGACTGGATACAAATGATATGAAATGATATGTATAAAGTTCCTGTTACTGCGTCTTGGCTTTCCCTAAAAAGTAGGCAAAGTCAGAAGAATGTTTCACCCTACAAAAATTGACATTGACACTCTGGACTCTAGCTTGAGGACAATTCATGTGTCTGTAATGGCAATCATATTGGCGATCAATAGTTCCGTAGAAAGGCTTAAAGCTAAGGGTGCTTTTACATGGCAGATATCGTAACAAGCAGTGATGAGTGATGAGCTAATCAAAATTAGATTCAGGTTTGATTAATCCAATTCAAACCCAAATCAATTGTAATTGAATCGGAAGTGTTCTAATTGGCACAAAAAATTTAGTATGACACTTTGAGGTCTCCTAGGATATTTTTTCTCTCTCTAGTCTCTCTCTCTTTTTCAAAAAATGTAAATTCATTTACTCCCTCTCTCCAAAATTCCCAAAATTGCATCACAAAAAATTTGGATTTGAAGGCAACTGAAAATTTTTAAAAATGTGAGTCTAATCAAATTCAGGTTGAAATGATTTGTTCTTCTCTAGCAGCGATCTATAATATAGCAATTTGGATGGTGTTTGTTTTATTGCATTTGTATGATACAATAATCACAAGTTGTTTTTTTTTAAATAATATATACAGTATCTCATATATAAAGCTGAGTGTATGTGTGTATGTATGTCGCTAAAGGAATCTGCATAGTTGCAGCTACAATCATGAAATTTTGCACAAAGTTACATCAGGTGTCCGGGAAGGTTTTAGACTGGGTCTCAGCTCTCCAGTTCCTGAGATATTCCCAAAAAAATGCATTATCCAATACAAGCTTGGTCACATGACCCTTATCAGCCAATAGAAGCTCGCAGGCTGTTAGTCTCCACACACACACACACACACACAGTTGCACACCAGGTTTCCATAACAACCCAGCCATTTTCCTTCACTGCTATAGGTCAACTTTAAAAGGGCAGAACGCTGTGGATGACACTGTTAAAGGTGTATTCCCGTTACCATATATAAAACATGTTTTAGACTAATTCATCATCAATTATTACCTAATATAATGTAAATTTAACATATGTATCCTTCAGTAGTAATAAAAGATGTTTTATTCCACTGCTACCCACTGTGTTTTCTCATAAATTACCATGGCATTGACCTGTAGTTCAGGCCACCCTCAAAAAAAGGACTTAAAAGCCCTGCCCTAGATCCTGCTATACCACACCTCCAACACGGTCAGGCCAAACCCCTTCCACACCGCAGCCCACGGGAATTGAAAAAATGAAGGTAAAAATCAGCTGCAGGAGTGGGAGGGAGGGTGACTTCCTACCTGCAGCTAATGCTCAGACTGCACAGTGCTGCTGTCTGAGAGTGAGATGTTCAAAAGGACATCCCTATGTCCATCCAGGCCCTGCGCCAGACGGAGGACAGGGAGTCTGGAAGCTGGACTGTACAGCCTAAAACTAGGCCTCTGGCCACCCTAGGGGCAGACTGGTATTAGGGTGGCCAGACATCCGGTTTTAGGCTGGACAGTCCAGTTTTCTGGCTTCCTGTCCACCCTTTCTGGCTCTCTGTCCACCCTTTCAGTAGCTCACGCTCAGACAGCAGCATTGTGCTAAGTGTGAGCTGCAGCAACTGACTGAGGCTTCTCTCACCCCCAGTCAGTGACTAGAGTCCACATTTTCCTAAAATGGCAGCTACACGTGCTACAAAGTGAAAGTAAGAAGCCAAAGATTGCAAGATCACCCATAATGAAATTATCTCCATTTCACTGTGAGCTGAGCATAGAGACAACTGACAAGTGCTATGGACAGTGTTGTTAAAAGCTTTTAATTGTGGAATATTGGATGGGGAGAGTGCAGAGACTGTGTAGGGAGATTGTAGGAAGAGTTTTTACACATTGTATGGAGTGCATAGGTAGAGTATAGGGAGACTTTAGGGAAAGTGCAGGAACCATAATCTGAAGCTGAACTAATTTTATGAGGCCTTAATTCTCAAAATGGGGTGAATAAGTTGTCTAGTTCTACTGTTATTGGGCTGTCTACCTTGTTTAATAGATAAGCAATTCTATTATGCCTTGATTCT
The DNA here is from genome assembly GCA_900303285.1 of Rhinella marina. Taxonomy (NCBI): domain Eukaryota; kingdom Metazoa; phylum Chordata; class Amphibia; order Anura; family Bufonidae; genus Rhinella; species Rhinella marina. The sequence continues at coordinate 19,469 of ONZH01021398.1, forward strand.
TAAATTGGGTTGAATAAGCTGTCTGATTTTACTGTTATTGGGGTGTCCATCTTGTTTAATAGATAAGCAATTCAATTAAGCCTTGATTCTCTGGGTTGAATAAGCTGTCTAATATTACTGTTATTGGGGTGTCCACCTGCCTGTCACAGTAACTGTTTCACTACCAAAAAGGACTAGCTATGCATGTTGCTGCAATGCACAGTGATGTGGTATATAGCTTATTTAACACACTTGGTGATGAATTAACGCAGAACAAAGCAAATTTCAGATGTTTTCATCTGCACAGCAGTTCGGGGACCAGGAGTGGTACAGGGAGTGAGAAGCCAGGCAAATATATTCAATGTGAGGGGCAGGCATATGGGAGGGCATTTTATACTCTTGGATAATCACTTTAATGTATAATAAAATGTACAATACTTAGCAAATTGCTTGATATGAGTCCATGTTCTGGTCTGTGTTGTGGATAGAAGAATGTGGAACACAACCCAATGTTGATCAGATCCCCAAATTGCGTTGACAAAAGGTTCAAAATCTGTCATTTTTATTTCCATTTGGCAGAGCGCTGAGCTGAGAGAAGTCAAACCTTCTGGAAAAGCCTTTACTACGCATGCATGCTCTATCTTTCAATAAAACAAGTCTTCTTGTCCACTCTAATGGATATCTAAGGCCCAACATTTTTTTAATAATGCATATTTCATCATGCTGATGATTTTAATACCAAATATGACTGGTGTAGGGATCCCAAAATGTGAGATCATCATTATGTGGGAATGCTGGCTGTCATGGGTGGCATGGTTAGACTCCCTGTGATGCCCACATACCAAACACAATTATTACAGTGATTAATATGTAATTGTACCAAGGATGAGTTATAGCTTATGATATATTGTATTCATCCTCTGGCATTCTAGCTGAAAAGCTCCTGGATCCCCTCCTGTGGGAGGTGCTGTGCTGTCTATGGTGTATGCATTTCCATGGGGCTTCAGTGTACAATCCAAGAAATATCTCATTACCACTTGCAAAGAGCCAGTTTCTAGCAGTCATGTAATAATATGATTTCCTCCAAAGGGGATGCATATTCCACACACAGAATCAGACCGTGTGGCAATGTACAGACAATATTTGAGAATGGTGGCATTCAATATACAGTACATAATCACACAACATATACCTAAAATCATACACAGAAGTAGGCCTCTGTTTATCACAATCTCTTTCTACCTATTCCGCTTAGACTCCTCCTCCCCTCCATCGTCAGTCATTGATAACAGAATGTGTAGGAAGGAAACAACTGTATTCGACTCTGGTACACAAGCTTTATTCCCACCTGGCAAAGTTGCTGGAGTTGCAGTCACTGATGTATCATTTAGTCAAGTCTGCTGCCTTTAGGGAGCTGATGTCATGTCCTCAGCATTGCTGGAAGATACCTAGCTGCCATTATTTCTCCTAAAAAGCCATCCCTGCCTTGTGGGCCGCTCTCTGTGATTCTTGCTGTACAGCAAGGTTCACGCCATGGTGGACACCTGAAGAAGCTCTTACCAGCAGGGACAGTACATGTCTTTCAAAGCCCAGTGGGTCAATGCTTTTTGTAGCAGTGGCGAGGCAGCACCCCGGAAAAAAGGCCAGGTCCTTTTGACCCTCCCACGATTGTGTAAGCCTGACTCCCACATCAGGCACTTATCCGACTCCTCTGCCTCCTCTTCCACCCACAACTGCAGCTGGGCACAGAGTTGCTCCCATTCCCCCTCCCTCCTATCACATGTGTCAAGTGAAGCGTTACCATGCTGTGTTGAAGCTGATCGGCCGAGGAGAGAGCAGCCATACAAGCAAGCAGTTGCTTAAGTACATCAAGCAGTAAACATCCCTTTGGATGTCACCCGGTGACTCCGACTATGCAAGGTGGTCAGCGACAATGGACGCCCTGAACCTGGACCTAATAAATAAATGGATTTAACAAATAAAATAAAAATAGCGTAATCACTCACTGTTCATGATTAAATATGTAATTTTTAGAGATGAGCGAGCATACTCGTCCGAGCTTGGTGCTCGTTCGAGTATTAGAGTACTCGTAAGTGCTCGCTGCTCGGATGAGTATCTCGCCATGCTCGAGGAAATGGCAACTTCCGCATCGTGCTTTTTTGGCGCCTATAAACACAGCCAATCACAAGCCAGGAGACTCTACGGTACACCCAGCATCACGTGGGGCCCTTACATGTCGATAGCAGGGGTTGGCTGGCCTTATCAGGTGACCCTGGAATATACTAGTGACTGGCCGCGGTGCTCGGCTCAGATGACGTCTGGATGTCGTTAGGGATAGAGCTGCTGCCTTTCAGGGAGAGTGTTAGGGCCTGCATTTAGATCTCTGTTAGGCAGGAATCACCCACAAAAAACCCAACAGCCCTTCTAAGGGCTAGAAGACATTTTTTTTTTGTCTCCTGGCTTGGCTGGCTCGCTGGCACTAGTAGTGCAGCTATAGCCATATATAACCCCCTTTTTTATGTTATATCTCAGTGATACAAATCCATTGCACACAGCAGTGTGGAACCATTCTGTGTGTCACAGTTCAGTACACTCACTATTTTCTGTCCAGGTGACACTTTCTGTACGTTACAGAATAGAACCAAGTCATTTGCTACCTGTCACGTATACAGCTTGATCCTAAAAATCTCTGTGCGACATTTGTCTGGGTCGCAGTCTAAATAGCCACCGTCAGTAGGGTGTCAGTTCTACGATGGTTTCTACACGTCACGTTCCAAAAAAACTAAACTAAAAAAAAATTAAAAAAAATATTAAAAAAAATAGTTGTTTTGTTGTTTTAGCTCAGTGATACAAATCCATTTCACACAGCTGCGTGTAACCTTTCTGTGTGTCACAGTTCAGCACACTCACTCCAATCCATATATTCTGTGCAGGTGACACTTTCTGTACGTCACAGAATACAACCAAGTCATTTGCTACCTGTCACGTATACAGCTTGATCCTAAAAATCTCTGTGCGACATTTGTCTGGGTCGCAGTCTAAATAGCCACCGTCAGTAGGGTGTCAGTCAGCTCTACCATAGTTTCTGCACGTCACGTTCCAAAAAAACTAAACTAAAAAAAAAAATATAAAAAAAAAATAATTGTTTTGTTGTTTTAGCTCAGTGATACAAATCCATTTCACACAGCTGCGTGTAACCTTTCTGTGTGTCACAGTTCAGCACACTCACTCCAATCCATATATTCTGTCCAGGTGACACTTTCTGTACGTCACAGAATACAACCAAGTCATTTGCTACCTGTCACGTATACAGCTTGATCCTAAAAATCTCTGTGCGACACTTGTCTGGGTCGCAGTCTTAATAGCCACCGTCAGTAGGGTGTCAGTTCTACGATGGTTTCTACATGTCACGTTCCAAAAAAAACTAAACTAAAAAAAATATAAAAAAAAATATTAAAAAAAAATAGTTTTTTTGTTGTTTTAGCTCAGTGATACAAATCCATTTCACACAGCTGCGTGTAACCTTTCTGTGTGTCACAGTTCAGCACACTCACTCCAATCCATATATTCTGTCCAGGTGACACTTTCTGTACGTCACTTAATTAAACCAGACTAAACAAGTTTGTGGGTTTCAGTACACCAGGCCCGTTTATTATTTTTTTTATATCATACACTTATATACAGAAAATGTTGAACCCCAGGGCTAAGGGTCGAGGACGAGGGCGTGGGCGTGGGCATTCAATTACTGCAGGGGGCAGAGGCCATTGTCCTGGGCAGGGTGAGACAGCACCTGCTGATGAGGGAGCTGTGGAACGCCGCAGAGCTACACTCCCTAGCTTCATGTCTCAACTTACAGGGACACGTGGTAGAGGACTGTTGAAACCACAACAGTGCGAACAGCTGATCTCTTGGATTGCGGACAATGCTTCAAGTAATTTGTCCACTAGTCAGTCTTCCACGCAGTCCACCCACGTTACCCAAGGGAGCACTCCTCTGGCTCCTCCACCTCAAATTCCTATCCCCCAGTCTGCCCCCTCCCAGGAAAATTTGGAATGCGATCCGGCATACTCTCAGGAATTGTTTTGTGGACCCTACCCAGAGTCACAAACCACTTCTCAGGTTGCTGCTGACCTCGTTCCCGATGCCCAAATTTTCCAACTGTCGCAGTCTGTGGGTGATGATGATGATGACAATGTTGAGCTAGTGGAAGAAGTCTGTAAAGAGGTATTAGACGATGAGGAGACACGGTTGTCAGACAGTGGTGAAGTTGTTGTAAGGGGAGGAATTCCGAGGGGAGAGCAGACTGAGGAATCGGAGGATGACAAGGTGACTGACCCAAGCTGGGTTGATATGCCGAGTGAAGACAGTGCTTCTGAGGCGGAGGCGAGTGCTGCACCAGAACAGGTTGTAAGAGGCAGTGGTGTGGCCAGAGGGAGAAGCAGGGCCAGAGCTGGTGCATCAGCAGCAACTGTTTCACGTAGTGAAGCTCCCGTGGCGAGGCCTAGATGTTCGCAAGTCTGGAGGTTCTTTAAAGAAAGTGAGGATGACCGACGGACTGTGGTGTGCAACCTGTGCCACACCAGGATCAGCAGGGGTGCCACCACTACTAGCCTAACCACCACCAACATGCGCAGGCATATGAGTGCTAAACACCCCACTCAATGGAACCAAGGCCGTTCACCACCTCCTGCGGGTCATACCACTGCTCCTTCCCCTGTGTCACTCGCTGCCTCTGCTAGTCAACCCCCTGCGTCACTCACTGCCTCTGCTAGTCAACCCCCTGCCTAGGACCCCGGCACGAGCGCCTCCCGCCGGAAAACCACACCTTCGCCTCCACGATCCTCCACATTGTCCACCAACGTGTCCCAGCGCAGCGTTCAGCTGTCTTTACAGCAGACGCTGGAGCGCAAGAGGAAATACAGTTCCACCCTCCCACATGCCCAAGCCCTCAACGTCCACATCTCCAAATTGCTTAGCCTGGAGATACTGCCCTATAGGATGGTAGAGACCGAGGCCTTTCGAAATCTCATGGCGGTGGCTGCCCCTCGGTATTCGGTCCCCAGCCGCCACTATTTTTCCCGATGTGCCGTCCCAGCCCTACACCAGCACGTGTCACAGAACATCATCCGTGCCCTGACCAACGCTGTTTCTGAGAAGGTCCACCTAACCACGGACACGTGGACAAGTGCTGCCGGGCAGGGACACTATATCTCACTGACGGCACATTGGGTTAACTTGGTGGAGGTTGGGATCGAGAATGACCCTCCGGTCTGTTTCTCAGCGCGTATCGGAGGAGGCGGATGAGGATGAGGAGGAAGAGGAGGAGAATGTCGGCGACACAGTAGAGGGTACCAGTGCTCAGTCCTTAACTCTTGAGCGTGTATGGGCTGAAGAGGAGGACTTGGAGGAGGAGGAGGAGGAGGAAATGGAGAGTCAGGCCTGTGAGGAGAGGGAATTCTTGCGTGTTGGGACTCTGTCACACATGGCAGACTTCATGTTAGGCTGCCTATACCGTGACCCTCGCGTTAGAAGAATTTTTTCAAACACCGATTACTGGGTGTTCACTCTCCTGGACCCACGGTACAAGCAGAACCTTTCCACTCTCATCCCTGCAGAGGAAAGGAGTATGAGAGTGAATAGATATCAACAGGCCCTGGTGCACAAGCTGAAACAATTCTTCTCATCTGACGCCGCTAGCAGCAGAGGGCATGGTTCAGTGGGCCAAGTAGCGGGGGAGAGGAGGCGAGCAGGCAGCTTGTCCAGCACTGGCAGTGGAACGCTCTCCAAGGCCTTTGCCAGTTTTATGGCACCCCAGCAAGACACTGTCACCTGTCCCCAATCTAGGCAGAGTAGGGGGGAGCTGTACAGAAAGATGGTGAGGGAGTACCTAGCTGACCATACCAACGTCCATAGCGATCACTCTGCTCCATACAACTACTAGGTTTCAAAGCTGGACACGTGGCCTGAACTGGCGCTGTATGCCTAGAAGTTGCTGGCCTGCCCTGCCGCTAGCGTGCTGTCAGAGCGGGTATTCAGTGCAGCTGGTGGCGTCATCACTGACAGAGCTGACAGGCTGACGCTTATTAAAATGAACAAAGTGTGGATTTCACCGGAATTCAAATCTCCTCCGGGGGAAAGCAGCTAAAGATTTAAATAACTTATGTATCCGATTCCTCTTCTCTACTCCTCCTACTCCTCCTCCATATCGTCTTTGCCTAATGCTGACCAAAAAAAACGCCATTTTTCAGAGGTCCAACTGGCACTCTTTTAGCACAATTTTTCAGGAGGGCCACCTACAGGCCCTCTGTCCAAACAATTTTTCTGGAGGTCCACCTACAGGCCCTCTCGCCAGACAATTTTTCCGGAGGTCCACCTACAGGCCCTCTCTCCAAACAATTTTTCCGCAGGTCCACCTATAGGCCCTCTCTCCAAACAATTTTTCCAGAGGTCCACCTATAGGCCCTCTCTCCAAACAATTTTTCCGGAGGTCCACCTACAGGCCCTCTCTCCAAACAATTTTTCCGCAGGTCCACCTATAGGCCCTCTCTCCAAACAATTTTTCCACAGGTCCACCTACAGGCCCTCTCTCCAAACAATTTTTCTGGAGGTCCACCTACAGGCCCTGTCTCCAATTCCAGTTTCCAGTTTTATTTGCGCAAACTGCGTAAATTTTTATTTTTGGGATAGGTTTGAAAAATAATATTACCTGCGTACCTATATTGCCCAACATTGGATACGGTAGCAAGTAGAAGACCAAACACATGCTGCCCACAGGGTTCCGCAAATTCCTGGTCCACAATGTCAAGGAGCTCGAGGTTCTGATGATGAGCAACAAATCCTTCTGTGCTGAAATCGCCCACAACGTCTCCATCTAAGAACCTAAAGACCATTGTGGAGAGAGCGGCACAGCTCACCATCAAAGTGACGAACCCCAACGCCAGACTGCGCAGAGAAGATAACGAATAAATATCTCTGTGGTTATTTGTGCTAAATAAAAGTTAAATAAACACAAAAAAAAAATGATCTGTTCCTGTGCCTGATCCATCCAAGTTGAATCTGTCCCATCATGAGAAAGTCCCCCCAAGGAGTCCCCACTGTAACTTGCTTCCCATACAACTACCTCACCCCCCTACACCTGTGTCTCGCCATTGTCCACCACCTCCTCAGATAACACTGGTAAATCCACACTGTCAGCACACGGAAACAGCAAAAGGTCTTGCGAATTGGGGCAGAGAATGTTGTGGGCTAGCACATCAGAGAAGGGGTGACTATGGGGTTCCAGGGAGTACGTGACCACATGCAATATCCATTTAAAAGTCATGCCACAATTGATCGAGCTCATAATTGACAATTGTACCGGTTGATGCTAAATTTTTAAGTTGTGGTCCTGCGTCGTCATTCTAACTACATCCGGCTGTTGTCACCACCACACACGCTAGCCCAGGGGGCACTCCTCTGGCTCTTCCAGCTCAACCTCCTTCCCCCCAGCCTGCCCACCCACCTACAGGCCCTCTCTCCAAACAATTTACGTATTTGTCCTATCTTTCTTTCTCTCCAAACCATTTTTCCGGATAGCTGCCATATACGGTATTAAACTGAGTAGTATACATGGAAGACATACCACACTTGATCACTCTCATAATTTACGACTGTACCAGTTGATGCTAAATTTTTAAGTTGGGGTCCTGCGTCGTCATTCTAAATACCTCCGGCTGTTATCACCACCACACACGCTAGCCCAGGGGGCACTCCTCTGGCTCTTCCAGCGAAACCTCCTTCCCCCCAGCCTGCCCCCCACCTACAGGCCCTCTCTCCAAACAATTTACCCGGATAGGGGACGTATTAGATATTGTACTGATGTTTTTTTTTGTTCTTCTTTTAATTGCCTCCTGACCTGTGATAGGCAGAGCATGGACACGTCCCCTTAGCTGCAGTGGGAAAGACACTCCCCTGGTCAGAGCAAGCTCTTTTTCCGTTTTACGTGGTCGAAAAATCCATGAAATATAAGGTCCCAAGATAGGGGACGTATACGGTATTAAACTGAGAAGAATCAATACCATACCGGTTGATGCAACAGTTTTCCCAAATCCATTCTGGCTGTTGTCACCACCACACACGCTAGCCCAGGGGGCACTCCTCTGGCTCTTCCAGCGAAACCTCCTCCCAACCAGCCTGCCCCCCACCTACAGGCCCTCTCTCCAAACAATTTACGTATTTGTCCTATCTTTCTTTCTCTCCAAACCATTTTTCCGGATAGCTGCCATATACGGTATTAAACTGAGTAGTATACATGGAAGACATACCACACTTGATCACTCTCATAATTTACGACTGTACCAGTTGATGCTAAATTTTTAAGTTGGGGTCGATTCTCCCATTGACTTCAATGGGGTTCGTTATTCGAAACGAGCACCCGAGCATCGGGAAAAGTTCGACTCGAATAACGAGCACCCGAGCATTTTAGTGCTCGCTCATCTCTTGTAATTTTATTAACAAATAGAATTTGAACATGATTGGCAAGACACAAATATATTTAAAAACATTAAAATTCACAAGGATGGTGGTCTGAGAGTAGGGAAAGTATATGTAAAGTGCAAATGCCTACTGTACACAGATCAAAGTTGCTATTTCCAAAAGCAAAGGCAATATAGTTATTTAATTTATAAAGAGGCTCAGAATGGTGAAAATTAGTAAAATAAATAATACTAACTTTACCAATACCCTTTTGCTCAGTTCCCATGCTTCCTGGTCCCTCATTGCTCTCTACTTTCTGTTTCCTCTCACCTAAAAATGAGTCGAGAAGGATCAGTAAGTACTGACTGGCAGGGATTCAGGAACTGTTGACACAGAATCAGAAGACCATTGAGGCAGGTATGACTTATTTTGCTATTCTCAACATTCTGAGCCTTTAATAAAATAAATGTCTGAGCAAATAAATATCAGTCAAAATGGGCAATTTTGACCACTTCGTGTACTGTATATCTTTTTACTAACTTTTTAAAGGGAGTCTGTTTTTCACCTATATAACTAACAGCACTGCCCCACAGAAGATTGCATATACTTCCCAGACATACCTATGTGCACTTTGTGTCTGTATTACATGTCCAGAAAAAGCACTTTTATTCTGCAAGAAAATAGCTCCCAAGTGCCCAGCTGAAAGTGAAACTAAAACAGCTTTCTCTCCTGACTCAATTTGTAACAGCTTTATCTTCTGATATACTGGATATAACAATGTGATTTTGCTATCATTTGAAAGCTTAGACTGCCAGATTTCATGTTTATATCTGCTACCAATCCCAAGATATGAGCAGCTAAAGCAGCCCTCCCCTCTTCAGTCTGATTTGCTTTGGGCACTTGCAGCAGCAGAGCTGGGTACTTGAGAGCTGTTTTCCTGCAGAGTAAAAGTGCTTTTCCTGGACATGGAATACAGACACAAAGTGCACATAGGTATATCTGGGATGTGTATGCAATCTTCTGTGGGGGCAGTGCTCTTGTGAAAAACAAGTGAAAGACTCCCTTTAAGCTCATATGATTGTCTTCAATATTTTACATATACAGTATGTCTTATGGTAATAGGACATTTAGGACAGGGTTATTTAGATGAGACAATACTTTTTATTGGTTCTTCTCCCCAAATTTCCTATGTTTATTAGGCTGGTATCATATTACATCTTTATTTAAAAAAAAAACTAAACAAAAAAAAATTATTTTAGTGGTTTTTGTTTTCTGCTGCATTTTTAATAATTTATCTTTGTAAAATGCTGTGTCTAGATGTTAAATGTTGCCAAAAAAGGAAAGGGGGGGCACACTAATTCATAATGCGTTAGAGTGCTGGTCGCGGTTTTGAATCATACACCATGCAATACCAAAAAAAAGACAATACCGCATGACATGACCACACATCTGAGTAAAATACAATTTATTGAAAAACACACCACATACACTTTAAAAATTGTATACAATGAAAAAACAATATGAGGAAACCATGATAAGTTCCACACAAACCAGGACAACACATGAAGTCCACAATGGGACACACATACACCGCAGCACTAATATGTATAAATCTGATTGATGGTTCCTCGTCTATATGTGCACATATATAATTGAATAGGATATATTTCATTTATCTTTGCTTTGCATGAATTTAGGTATGCACTTACTTATTTACTTCTCCCTTGTTCCTTTTTTATTTTTTTCTCACATATATATTTTTTCACATATTTTTGGGTGAAATTATTCAGATATCTTGTTTTTATCATTACACAAAGGCTGTTATTGCTAATTTTGGTTCATTCACCCCCTCTTTATAACCCCACCCCCACCCACATCCTCTTTATTTATTTAATTATTTATTTACTGATTTATTTTCCTTTCCTCCATCCGGACCCCAGTGCGTGACACGTCCCGCTCCTGGAAGGCACGTTGGTACGCATTGTACCATCGGTAACTCCGGCTGGTATGCATCGTGACACGCACTGGGTGATACGTCGGCACGCTATGCATACGCAATATCTGGCTTAGTGGCGGGAGTTTGTTCAGGCGTATGATCACAGTAATGGATTCGCCTCCCTTTGCCTCCACCCCTCATGACCTCTAGGGTACTACAGGTGATCTTGCTTTGTTTGATTTAGACGTATACATATGTATACTGACACACCTCATTGCATGTCATTACCCTTGAGGAAGCTGGTGAGACCGGCGATACGCGTGGGGTGTTATACCTGGACAACATGCCGTCTCACTATTACAACACATGAGTACTTTGAATATACCTGTGCACTTATGTATTTTGATGTGATATTTTCTATATAGATGTTTTAATATTGGCGGTATTTTTTCTTATTTATACATATTAGTGCTGCGGTGTATGTGTGTCCCATTGTGGACTTCATGTGTTGTCCTGGTTTGTGTGGAACGTATCATGGTTTCCTCACATTGTTTTTTCATTGTATACAATTTTTAAAGTGTATGTGGTGTGTTTTTCAATAAATTGTATTTTACTCAGATGTGCGGTCATGTCATGCGGTATTGTCTTTTCTTTGGTATTAGATGTTAAATGTTGGGGATCGGTAAAATATAAAATGCCATACAAGCATCAAGTTTTGTTAGTGGCTTTTTATGATAGTTTAAGGGGTTCATTTGCTCCTTGTCATGTTTTTCATTTTCTTCAGGTGTTTTTCCATAAACTTCTCTGTGTGTATATACATATATATATATATATATATATATATATATACAGTACAGACCAAAAGTTTGGACACACCTTCTCATTCAAAGAGTTTTCTGTATTTTCATGACTATGAAAATTGTAGATTCACACTGAAGGCATCAAAACTATGAATTAACACATGTGGAATTATACACTTAACAAAAAAGCGTGAAACAACTTAAAATATGTCTTATATTCTAGGTTCTTCAAAGTAGCCACCTTTTGCTTTGATTACTTTTTTGCACACTCTTGGCATTCTCTTGATGAGCTTCAAGAGGTAGTCATCTGAAATGGTTTTCACTTCACAGGTGTGCCTTGTCAGGTTTAATAAGTGGGATTTCTTGCCTTATAAATGGGGTTGGGACCATGAGTTGTGTTGGGCAGAAGTCAGGTGGATACACAGCTGATAGTCCTACTGAATAGACTGTTAGAATTTGTATTATGGCAAGAAAAAAGGCGCTAAGTAAAAGAGTGGCCATCAATACTTTAAGAAATGAAGGTCAGTCAGTCCGAAAAATTGGGAAAACTTTGAAAGTGTCCCCAAGTGCAGTCGCAAAAACCATAAAGCGCTACAAAGAACTGGCTCACATGAGGACCGCCCCAGGAAAGGAAGACCAAGAGTCACCTCTGCTGTGGAGGATAAGTTCATCCGAGTCACCAGCCTCAGAAATCGCAGGTTAACAGCAGCTCAGATTAGAGACCAGGTCAATGCCACACAGAGCTCTAGCAGCAGACACATCTCTACAACAACTGTTAAGAGGAGACTGTGTGCAGCAGGCCTTCATGGTAAAATAGCTGCTAGGAAACCACTGCTAAGGACAGGCAACAAGCAGAAGAGACTTGTTTGGGCTAAAGAACACAAGGAATGGAATTTAGACCAGTGGAAATCTTTGCTTTGGTCTGATGAGTCCAATTTTGAGATCTTTGGTTCCAACCACCATGTCTTTGTGCGATGCAGAAAAGGTGAACGGATGGACTCTGCATGCCTGGTTCCCACCGTGAAGCATGAAGGAGGAGGTGTGATGGTGTGGGGGTGCTTTGCTGGTGACACTGTTGGGGATTTATTCAAAATTGAAGGCATACTGAACCAGCATGGCTACCATAGCATCTTGCAGCGACATGCTATTCCATCCGGTTTGCGTTTAGTTGGACCATCATTTATTTATCAACAGGACAATGACCCCAAACACACCTCCAGGCTGTGTAAGGGCTATTTGACCAAGAAGGAGAGTGATGGGGTGCTACGCCAGATGAACTGGCCTCCACAGTCACCAGACTTGAACCCAATCGAGATGTTTTGAGGTGAGCTGGACCACAGAGTGAAGGCAAAAGGGCCAACAAGTGCTAAGCATCTCTGGGAACTCCTTCAAGACTGTTGGAATACCATTTCAGGTGGCTACCTCTTGAAGCTCATCAAGAGAATGCCAAGAGCAAAGCAGTAATCAAAGCAAAAGGTGGCTACTTTGAAGAACCTAGAATATAAGACATATTTTCAGTTGTTTCACATTTTTTTTGTTAAGTATATAATTCCACATGTGTTAATTCATAGTTTTGATGCCTTCAGTGTGAATCTACAATTTTCATAGTCATGAAAATACAGAAAAGTCTTTGAATGAGAAGGTGTGTCCAAACTTTTGGTCTGTACTGTATATATATATATATATATATATATATATATATATATATATATGTGTGTGTGTTTTACAAACCCTAAAATATTCTAGGAAAAATATAAAAAATATAATCTGACAGCACCTTTTCTGTAGTTCTTCTGTAAATGTTCTAAAAACCAGCACAGCAGTGTGGTAAGCAGTTTAGTAAGCAGTTTAGTAAGCAGTTTACATTTGTGTTATATACACAGATATGAAACTTTGGAAATGCAAAACTTATTACTGGATCATAACATGTACATAAAATAAACCAAGTATGTTATAAAGTCAATTTCCTTTTAAGCCAGTTTTTTTGTGTCTGGGTAGGATACATTCAGTACTAAGCAAGAAAATCAAGATATAGTTTGGCTATGAAGTCCCCACTAAGCTCCTTTTGAATAGAATGGTGATTAGTGATTAACATTTACCTCTTCCATGGACTCCTGGTAAGATAATAGTGTAGGTGGTTCTTAAGAACTTTGATTAATGTGTAGGCTTAGTTGCCCTTTCTCCATGTTCTACAGTGACTGTTGCAGTTTAGGGCAAACAGCAGGCGATCAAAAACTTTCTATGGATATAGTAGTGTATTTATGTTTTGCTATGAAACTACAATTAATTTTAACACTTTGATTTGCATGCTTGATGCTGCAGTTAGAGTATAATTTATATCTGAAAGTCCTAATAAAAATAGAAATTGTAAATTGTGTCATTTTGTAACCAAAATTATTTGAAGAGAGACTCAAAGACTTTAGTATACAAGAGTATTTTACATTGGAAAAAAACCCTACATCTTCTTGTACATGTTAAAGAAAAACTAGTATTGATACATTTATGTAACATCGGAATACGACCTTAAATGGGTTCTCTGAAACTAGTGGAAACCCGTTTTCATGTGGTCAGGCAGAATGCATGAATAAAAAATAAAAGACTCACTTGTCTACTGTATATGCATGTCACTACTACCAGTCAATTAATGGCCTCAGCAGTGGCAACAGTTATGTACTGTGGCTACACATGTCATTATATGGTTGGCAGCTGTGATGTGTGTGTAGATGGTACATCAAGGAAGCAGAGAAAATAAGAACTCAGTGCTGGGACCACAGTGCTGGTGACAGGGGAGTCTGTCTTTTTTTAATCCATGCACACAGCCTGTCAATATCAAAAGGGCTTCCTAGTCTCAGAAAACCCCTTTAGTTCTTATCTAGAATTATGAATTCAAGTTGCAGTAAAGAAATTACATCACAGCATAAACATACGTTTATAAAGAAATCCTTTATCCTCCCCCCCTTCCTAGTCCCAAGAGAATCAGATTGAGATGTCTTAAGGAGAGAATTCTTCAGTTTATGTAAGTTGGGAAACATAGAGTAAACCTTTCTTTCTCCAAAAAGTCGGACATGGATTTTAAGCTAAAAATTGTAATACATCATACAAAGGGAATCACAGAAAAAAAACGTGGTCTAAAATGGCAGAAAATTGCTCAGACCCCTTATGCTGTTATGTCACAAATTGTGTGGATGTGGCAAACTATATAATCAAACAATCACTAGTAAAGGTGCACTGTGGCGGTAATGCAATTGACAATATATGGCTAAACCCTCACACTGATGTTAAAATGAGACTTTCGCCAATATATTCTTATATCAAGAACATACCTGAGCCCGGGCACCGCGTCAAGGTATCTCAGAGTGGCTCTGGACCTAACGCTAACCTACCTTGCCGCATGGGCAATTGCGGAAGGAGCATATAGGCCGACACACAGCCACCTACTTCTAGTATAGTAGGCAAACCTTATATTACATTGGTAAGGTTGGAAAACGATACAGGTTCTAAATCAATGTTCCCTCTCCAAAAATCTAGTAGCCATAACCAGTAATATTTTTGCATTTAAAAAAGGCATCCAGGCCTCCCTTGAACTTGTACGATGAATTAACAATCATAACACCCTGTGGAAGAAAGTAGGCCTTTCACTCAGTTAAACAATTTCTGTCTGCTCTGCACTGATGAGGGGCAATCATATCAAAAGAGCTGTCTGTAGATGAGCCAGTGACTTAGCTCTAATCCTAAATTATAACTCAAAGCTTGTTGACCATTGACTTATAGGATAGCTACCTTACATAAGGTGGTACTAGAGACTCATGTGTCTTTTCTTTTCAGAAAGATATCTAATTTGCATGCTTTTTCCGAGAGGGGCACTACATGTTCTGGAATCTTTCATGTTTGAAAAAACCTAGATGCACAACATCCATACACTGCTTTTCTTTTGTTCTTAGAGGCTCCATTCCTGAGTTATGATACTTTTTCTTAATTTGCAAATTGAACCTTTGGTGCAATGAGGGCATCACCATTGATCTTGTTGCACCCAGGCTGCACTCATTTCTGTGGTGTATTTATACACTATGTTTATGCTCACAGCCTCCCCATGCCTTGCTGCACTGCCTATAGTAAGCGCTTACCGCTCGGTCAGGCATTGCTCCTGGCGGCTGGTCAGCACATCGGGAGTGCAGGGGGAAAGCTCACTGACAGCGCTGGCCACTCTGATAGGTGAGCATAAACTTAGTGTATACTGTAAGTCTATGTTTAATAAAGGGGAAAATGTATATTTAATCTAAACCTATGAGGCTCCTGTCCTTACCAGGCTGCGAGGAAGCAGGGCAGGCAGAGGCCCGCAGTGCCCAGCACAGCTGTCTCTCTAGTCAGCAGAATACTATGCTGATGGAAGATGGATGTCCCTTAGCAGCGCTCATTTGAATGAGAGTTGCTAAGGGACATTTTAGCCCAAGTTTTCTAGCATAAGTAAACATTTTCTATAAATAAAGTATATTAATAAAATGGTCCCTCTCACTGTCCCTACACATTAGCAAAAAAAAATAAAAAATTAAACGGCAGTTACACTTTAAGCAGCAATACCTCTTACGGTGTACCATACCTCAAGTGGTTGCCCATCTTGATTTTGAGGAGTTTTAGTAGCAGGCACCTTAAAGGCATATTTCAGCACTTACAAAAAATACCATAAGAGCCTTAAGTGACAAATAATTGCTGAGTAGCTGATAGGGCTGG
Source organism: Rhinella marina (assembly GCA_900303285.1). NCBI lineage: Eukaryota > Metazoa > Chordata > Amphibia > Anura > Bufonidae > Rhinella > Rhinella marina. The sequence goes on from ONZH01021398.1 coordinate 35,366, forward strand.
ACATATCTCTCAAAAAAACTGCCAGCTCTTCTAAATTATAACGTACCTTCCAGGAGTGTAGTTCTGTATGAAATTGTATGAATAAATTCTTAACCTTAACTTTATCCTTCCCACATTCTGGTTTATTGCTAAAATGTCCAGACTATTTTTCTAGCATTTAATTAAATTTGCAAAATACTTACCTGACGTCCCAGCATACTTCTCCTGTCCATGGAAAAACAATGGGGGGCATTCATCAATAATAAAATACTATTATCACAAAGCTAAAGTGCTGCACGTCACTTTTAAAATGTCACTTTTCTTATTCTGAACATGTTTTTCTAGCTATTTCTCAGGAATGGTAACATATTTACAAAAAAGTACCAAGCTGCGACTTTTATGCTTGAATTGAAGCATTTTTGATAATCCTCTGTCTGGATCACATTTGCTGAATTATTTTTGCGATTTTTGTCTCATATTTTGGGCCTTTTGCGACTTTTTATTTCTTGACAGGACTATATGCCGACCACTATACATTCCTCTTTCTTTGCTTTTAATGATTAATCATTTTAATTATCCAGTATTTGTAAGTTTAGAGTTACAAGTAGAATTAATTTAGGTAAGTATTATTATATCAGAATACATTTATATATTTTGAAACTAATTTTATTACATTCTTTGTTTTCCCATTCAAGAAGGTTTTGTTATATCTAGTTGTTGATTTACAGACCAGTATGAACGTCACTAATGACAATAGTGCTTCCTCTGTAGTGCTTCCGTGGGGTTCTGATCCGTGCCTCCGTTCTGCATCTCCGGGATTGCCGACCCATTCAAGTGATACGGCCACAGCTGGGCAATGGTCGTGTGCATGAGCCCTAAGGCTGTGTTCCAGATAGTGGAGCACATTGCTTGGCTATATAAAGACCTGCTATGGATGCAGCAGAGTTAGGCCTTTTTCACACATCAGTTAATTGATCAGTTATTTCCATCAGTTTTTGTGTGCCAAAACCAGGAGCGGAGGCTTCACAGAGATAAGGTATAATGAAAAGATCTGCAACTGTTCAGTGTTTTTGACCCGCACCTGGTTTTGGCTCACAATAACTGATGGAAATAACTGATCAAATAACTGACATGTGAACAAGGCCTTAATGTGATTCTGCTTTCCAGTTGATATCCTCCATCTCGCACACTCTGTAACGGGAGGGGTGGATCACATAATATCAGGACTAGTGTTGAGCGAACCCAAACTGTGAAGTTCGGGTCCGTACCGAACTTTGTGGGTTCGGGCACCCGGACCCGAACCCGAACTTTAAAAAAAAAGTTTGGGTTCAGGCGTTTCAGGCGTTTCAGGCTGCAGGGCAGCCAATCAACAAGCTTTTAAGCTGTGGGCACTTAGAAGCCATCACAGCCATGCCTAGTAATGGCATGGCTGTGATTGGCCGGTGCATCATGTGACCCAGCCTCTCAGCCTCTATATAAGCTGGATCACATGTAGCACTGCCTATCAGCTCTGAGAAGTGCAGGGACAGGAAGCAGGCAGCTGAAGTGAGGGAAAGTGTTAGCAATCTGGCTATTTATTTGGTGGGTGACCTACAGTATATATAGTGATTATTTGTGGGTGCAATATACCAGCTTTGCACCCCTGACACAGAAATGTAATAAGTAATCTGGCTGTTAATTCTGTGGGTGACCTATAGTGATATTTTGTTGGTGTAATGCACCATTTTTGTACCCCTGACAAAAATATAATAGTTAATCCGTCTGTTAATCCGGTGGGTGACATATTCACGTTTTTGCTAAGAGAATACACCTGTACTGCATACGTGACAGTAGTTAATCCGTCTGTTAGTCCGGCAGGTGATATATTCATATTTTTGCTAAGACATACAGCTGTACTGCATACATGACAGGGAAATTAATACAGTTAATCCGTCTGCTAGTCCGGCAGGTGACATATTCATATTTTTGCTAAAACATACACCTGTACTGCATACGTGACAGGGAAATTAATACAGTTAATCTGTCTGCTACTCCGGCAGGTGACATATTAACATTTTTGCTAAGACATACAGCTGTACTGCATACGTGACAGGGAAATTAATACAGTTAATCCGTCTGCTAGTCCGGTAGGTGACATATAAACGTTTTTGCTAAGACATACAGCTGTACTGCATATGTGACAGGGAAATTAATATAGTTAATCCGTCTGCTAGTACGGCAGGTGACATATTCATATTTTTACTAAGACATACACCTGTACTGCATACGTGACAGGGAAATTAATACAGTTAATCCGTCTGCTAGTCCGGCAGGTGACATATAAATGTTTTTGCTAAGACATACAGCTGTACTGCATATGTGACATGGAAATTAATATAGTTAATCCGTCTGCTAGTCTGGCAGGTGACATATTAATATTTTTGCTAAGAGATTAACCTGTACTGCAAACGTGACAGGGAAATTAATATAGTTAATCCGTCTGCTAGTCCGGCAGGTGACATTCATATTTTTGCTAAGACATACAGCTGTACTGCATACGTGACAAGGAAATTCATATAGTTAATCTGACTGTTCGTTCGGCCAGTGACATATTCCCATTTTTGGTTAGAGGTACACCTGCACTGCATACGTGACAGGTAAATTAATAAAGTTAATCTGTCTGTTAGTTCGGTGGGTGACCTCAAAGAATGAGAAGAGCATCAAATAAGGGAAGTGCCCCTGGTTGTGGTGCTGCTGGTACTGGTGGAGCTCCTGTTGCAGGAAGAGGACGTGGTCGATCTGTGCCAGCTACACACCCATATGAAACATCTTCCTCAGGTGCACACAGGCGACAGGAAGTTCAGCTTCATTTTGTAAGCCCAAATACCGGTGTAGGAATGGTGAGGCCAGAACAAGTAGAGGTAGTAGTAGATTGGATGGCTGACAGTGGCTCCAGTTCCTTCACATTGTCTCCCACCCAGTCCCCTGCTGAAAGCGCAGAGTTGGCACCTGCAGCCCATGGGCATCTGTCTTTCACCTCACCCCCTTGCAAATCAGCCAATCAGTCTGAGCCCCAAGTCATGCAGCAGTCTCTTATGCTTTTTGATGACTCTGCTGGCGGGGTTTCCATGGGTCATCCACCTAGCCCTGCCCCAGAAGTGGAAGAGATTGAGTGCACTGATGCCCAACCGCTTATGTTTCAGGATCTGGACATGGGAGGACCACCGCAGCACGTCTCTGATGATGACGAAACGCAGGTGCCAACTGCTGCGGCTTTCTGCGGTGTGCAGACCGGCAAGGAGGGCAGGGGTGAAGAGTGGGTGGAAGATGATGTGGAGGATGATGAGGTCCTAGACCCCACATGGAATCAAGGTCATGCGAGTGACGTGTGCAGTTCGGAAGAAGAAGTGGTGGTCACACAGCGCCAGCCGCACAGCAAAAGAGGCAGCAGGGTTCAAAAGCAGAGTGGCCATCCCCTAGCCAGTATGCTTGCTACTGCCCACCGCACCCAGGAAATGAGCACTCCAAAGCCAGCTCCAAGGAGTTCCCTGGCATGGCAATTCTATAGACAATGTGCTGATGACAAGATGTGAGTGGTTTGCACGCTGTGCAATCAGAGCTTAAAGCGAGGCAGAAATGTTCTAAACCTGAACACCACCTGCATGACCAGGCATCTAAATGCAAAGCACGAGCTGCAGTGGAGTACACACCTGAAAAACCACAAAAGAGGAAGTCCCCCCCCTACCCACCCACCAGGGGCGGACACAGACAGCAGAGGGCCCCTGTGCAAAGATTGTGCCTGGGCCCCCCCATGCCAAATTTTCAACTTAACATATTCCCTCCTAACATTACATACAGCAATACAAAACATAGGGTGAGGCTACTTTCACACCTGATGCACTACGATCCGGCTGGACGCAAACCATAGCATGCAGAGGTTTGTGTCCTGCTGATTCCTACTTTTCCATCATCCTCTCACCTTCTGAACGCCCCATCCTGCCATCTCTAATACTGATAAAAATTATAATAAAAAGTTTGGACCAACGATATATAATATATATATATATATATATATATATATATATATTTTTTTTTCATAAGTGCATATCCATAAAGCAAAACTATGGGTATATAAAGGTATGGTTGCACAACATATAATAAACAATAAGAATAGAAATAAATTTAAATATATGTGGCGCTATGCCGACTAAAGATAAAAAAAGAAGTCCTTAGTTACACAGATTTGCAAATGCGTGATCATGCCCACTCACCATACGTCACGGTAACTTCCTGTGGAGTGGGTCCCTACACTCGTCTATGCCTCTGTTCAGACTACATCCAAGTCTCCATTGTTCAGGGCGTGTGAAACCAGCTAAATAGGTATCCTACCAGGAAGTCCTAGGTGAATGGGCGTCGTCAGGTCCAAAAGGAGTATGCGAGGCTTAGTATATAACAATAAAAATTATAATAAAAAGTTTGGACCAACGATATATATATATATATATTTTCATAAGTGCATATCCATAAAGCAAAACTATGGGTATATAAAGGTATGGTTGCACAACATATAATAAACAATAAGAATAGAAATAAATTTAAATATATGTGTAATTAAGGACTTCCTTTTTTATCTTTAGTCGGCATAGCGCCACATATATTTAAATTTATTTCTATTCTTATTGTTTATTATATGTTGTGCAACCATACCTTTATATACCCATAGTTTTGCTTTATAGATATGCACTTATGAAAATATATATATATATATATATATATCGTTGGTCCAAACTTTTTATTATAATTTTTATTGTTATATACTGAGCCTCGCATACTCCTTTTGGACCTGACGACGCCCATTCACCTAGGACTTCCTGGTAGGATACCTATTTAGCTGGTTTCACACGCCCTGAACAATGGAGACTTGGATGTAGTCTGAACAGAGGCATAGACGAGTGTAGGGACCCACTCCACAGGAAGTTACCGTGACGTATGGTGAGTGGGCATGATCACGCATTTTCAAATCTGTGTAACTAAGGACTTCCTTTTTTATCTTTAGTCGGCATAGCGCCACATATATTTAAATTTATTTCTATTCTTATTGTTTATTATATGTTGTGCAACCATACCTTTATATACCCATAGTTTTGCTTTATGGATATGCACTTATGAAAATGTATATATATATCGTTGGTCCAAACTTTTTATTATAATTTTTATTGTTATATACTGAGCCTCGCATACTCCTTTTGGACCTGACGACGCCCATTCACCTAGGACTTCCTGGTAGGATACCTATTTAGCTGGTTTCACACGCCCTGAACAATGGAGACTTGGATGTAGTCTGAACAGAGGCATAGACGAGTGTAGGGACCCACTCCACAGGAAGTTACCGTGACGTATGGTGAGTGGGCATGATCACGCATTTGCAAATCTGTGTAACTAAGGACTTCCTTTTTTATCTTTAGTCGGCATAGCGCCACATATATTTAAATTTATTTCTATTCTTATTGTTTATTATATGTTGTGCAACCATACCTTTATATACCCATAGTTTTGCTTTATGGATATGCACTTATGAAAATATATATATATATATATATCGTTGGTCCAAACTTTTTATTATAATTTTTATTGTTATATACTGAGCCTCGCATACTCCTTTTGGACCTGACGACGCCCATTCACCTAGGACTTCCTGGTAGGATACCTATTTAGCTGGTTTCACACGCCCTGAACAATGGAGACTTGGATGTAGTCTGAACAGAGGCATAGACGAGTGTAGGGACCCACTCCACAGGAAGTTACCGTGACGTATGGTGAGTGGGCATGATCACGCATTTGCAAATCTGTGTAACTAAGGGACTTCCTTTTTTATCTTTAGTCGGCATAGCGCCACATATATTTAAATTTATTTCTATTCTTATTGTTTATTATATGTTGTGCAACCATACCTTTATATACCCATAGTTTTGCTTTATGGATATGCACTTATGAAAATATATATATATATATATATCGTTGGTCCAAACTTTTTATTATAATTTTTATTGTTATATACTGAACCTCGCATACTCCTTTTGGACCTGACGACGCCCATTCACCTAGGACTTCCTGGTAGGATACCTATTTAGCTGGTTTCACACGCCCTGAACAATGGAGACTTGGATGTAGTCTGAACAGAGGCATAGACGAGTGTAGGGACCCACTCCACAGGAAGTTACCGTGACGTATGGTGAGTGGGCATGATCACGCATTTGCAAATCTGTGTAACTAAGGACTTCCTTTTTTATCTTTAGTCGGCATAGCGCCACATATATTTTATTGTTTATTATATGTTGTGCAACCATACCTTTATATATCTCTAATACTGAGACGCTGTGCTCCCCAGTACTATACTGCAGAAACAGTCCCCCTGAAAATACTAGTACCACACAGATAGCTCCCCTTCAAAAATTATTGGCACAGAGTGCCCTAAAAAATAACTGCACCCAGGAAACAGTGTACCTGACACTAATAGTGTAACCATAATGTCCCCCAAAAATAATGATACAACAAATGCCCTGTTGTGTGGCAGTAAAAAATACTTCCTCTTAGTGCCCTCAGTGGAGCCAATGTCCCTATAGTGCCCTCATAATGTGTGCCAATGCCCCTATTGTGTGCCCAAAAAAATCCTCTTAGTGCCCCCAATTAAGTTAATGTCCCCATAGCGCCCCATATTTTGCACCAGTAAAGAATACTCTTTATAAAGTGCCCCCATAGTGTTCCTCCCCGTCCCATGATGCCTGACATAATGTGCCAGTATAAAATGCCCCTGTAGAGTGCCACAAGTAGATGCCCCGATAATGCTCCTCTCTCCCCTTCCCCATAGCGCCCCCATAATGTTTGCCAGTATAAAATGCCCCTATATAATGCCCTCCAGTAGATGCCCTCATAGTGCTCCTTTCCTTCCATGTGTGCCAGTATATAATGCCCCCTTGTAGATGCCCCCATAGTGCCAGTATATAATGCCCCCTTGTAGATGTCCCATAGTGCTCCCTCCATCTGTGCCAGTATATAATGCCCCCTTGTACATGCCCCCATAGTGCCAGTATATAATGCCCCCTTTCTAGATGCCCCCATAGTGCCAGTATATAATGGTCCCTTGTAGATGCCCCCATAGTGCTCCCTCCATCTGTGCAAGTACGTTCTGCATGGAGGCCCACTCTTGGTGGTGAAGTGGTGCTGTTCTGCAGAGCGACTCACCCATGCATGCTGCAGCTGAAACTCCACTATTGCCTGCTGCTGCTCACACAGTCTCCCCAGCATGTGCAAGGTGGAATTCCACCTTGCGGGTACGTCACATATGAGGCGGTGAGCGGGAAGGCCGAAGTTACGCTGCTGCGTAGACAGGCGAGTAGCAGCAAGGTGAGACCGCCGAAAGTGAGCACAGTCGGCCTGCACTTTCTGCAGCAGCTCTGAGATATCAGGGTAATTTTTCAGGAACCTCTGCACCACAAAATTCAGCACATGCGCCAGGAAAGGGATGTGCATCAAACCGGCTAGCCCCAGAGCTGCTACAACATTTCGCTCATTATCGCACACCACCAGGTCGGGCTTGAGGCTCAGTAGCACCAACCACTCATCGGTCTGTTGTTCCGTGCCCGTCCACAGCTCC
>ONZH01021399.1:0-52806 GCA_900303285.1 Rhinella marina
CGCCTGCGGTCGAACGCCTGCGAGATGGACAGTTGTTGGGACGAGGAGTGTGAAGGTGCAGGCGAAGAGGCGGGGGAAGGGGCGGGGGAAGGGGAGGCTGAAGGAGAAGGCCCCAAAGTAGCAGAGGCAGAGGCAGAGGCAGATGTGGAGGTGTCCTGGCTGGAGGTCTGGACCGCAGTGGCAGCACACAACAAAGGGGAAGAGGCAGTGGCAGCAAGACCGGGCGCAGTTTGTATTGCGTTTGCTCTCTCCCACTCAGCCCAGTGCTTGAATTCCAAGTGACGCCGCATGCCTGAGGTGGTCAGATTGCTCTTCTCAGAGCCCCTACTCAGTTTTGAGTGGCAGAGTGTGCAAACCGCGCTCAGTTTGTCATCCGCACAAACATTAAAATATCTCCACACCACAGAAGTACGAGGCCTCGATGGGGGAGCTTCGCGCGACTGGCCGCTGGCGGGAACAGCTTCGGCCCTGCTGGCTGTGGCCTCACTTCTCTGTCTGAACTGTCCTCTGCCTGTGGCCATCCCTCTGCCTGTGGCCATCCCTCTGCCTGTGGACATCCCTCTGCCTGTGGACATGCCTCTGCCTGTGGACATCCCTCTGCCTGTGGACATCCCTCTGCCTGTGGACATCCCTCTGCCTCTTGCTGCCTTTTTCGGTGCTGCGCAGACCACCACCTCTCCACTGCTTTCCTCGCTGGACATCACCCCTGGCCAAGTGGGGTCGGTCATTTCGTCATCCACCAGCTCCTCTTCCACTTCCTCACTCTGCTCCTCCTCCTGCCCACTGGACATTCCAACAGCCTCCCTTGATGGCAACTGCGTCTCATCATCATCATCGCTCATGATAACAGATGCTGGCTCAGGGTCCACATCAGCAGGAGATGGCGAAAACTCCAGTGTTTGGGCATCACTACAAACAAATTCCTCTGCTAGCTCCTGGGATTCTTCCGGCACATCTGAAAAAGGACCCGAAAAGAGCTCCTGGGAGGGGTCAAGGGTGGGATGACTCTGTTGGCCAGGTGTGGAGGAAGGAGGGTCAGAGTGAGACTGTGTGGATGACTGGCTGGTGGACAACTGTGTGGAAGCGCTATCGGCTATCCAATGCACCACCTGTTCAACCTGCTCAGGCCTCAACAGCGGTGTAACCCGCCCCCTGCTTAACTGTCCCATAAAGGCAGGGATTCTGGATGAGCGGGATCCTGGCTGATCCTCACCAGCACACATTGTATCCCCACTGGCTTCAACAAGGCCCCCAACAGCATTTCCGCGCCCCCGTCCTCGTCCACGTCCACGTCCTATTCCGCTAGCCCCCCTCCGCATTTTTTTTTTTTTGTTGCAAATACAATATTTGGGTATATAATTAGGTATGTGAAATAATTTAGCAAGAGAACGCACAGTACAGTGGCCTATTAAAAGGCCTAGATATTGTATATTTCAAAGTACACAGCCGTGTAGTAACTGAACAGACGGTGGGTATTTACACCAGGTATGTGAGATAATTTAACAAGAGAACGCACAGTACAGTGGCCTATTAAATGGCCTAGATATTGTATATTTCAAAGTACACAGCCGTGTAGTAACAGAACAGACGGTGGGTATTTACACCAGGTATGTGAGATAATTTAACAAGAAAACGCACAGTACAGTGGCCTATTAAATGGCCTAGATATTGTATATTTCAAAGTACACAGCCGTGTAGTAACAGAACAGACGGTGGGTATTTACACCAGGTATGTGAGATAATTTAACAAGAGAACGCACAGTACAGTGGCCTATTAAAATGCCTAGATATTGTATATTTCAAAGTACACAGCCGTGTAGTAACTGAACAGACGGTGGGTATTTACACCAGGTATGTGAGATAATTTAGCAAGAGAACGCACAGTACAGTGGCCTATTAAAATGCCTAGATATTGTATATTTCAAAGTACACAGCCGTGTAGTAACAGAACAGACGGTGGGTATTTACACCAGGTATGTGAGATAATTTAGCAAGAGAACGCACAGTACAGTGGCCTATTAAAATGCCTAGATATTGTATATTTCAAAGTACAACAGCCGTGTAGTAACTGAACAGACGGTGGGTATTTACACCAGGTATGTGAGATAATTTAACAAGAAAACGCACAGTACAGTGGCCTATTAAATGGCCTAGATATTGTATATTTCAAAGTACACAGCCGTGTAGTAACAGAACAGACGGTGGGTATTTACACCAGGTATGTGAGATAATTTAACAAGAGAACGCACAGTACAGTGGCCTATTAAAATGCCTAGATATTGTATATTTCAAAGTACAACAGCCGTGTAGTAACTGAACAGACGGTGGGTATTTACACCAGGTATGTGAGATAATTTAGCAAGAGAACGCACAGTACAGTGGCCTATTAAAATGCCTAGATATTGTATATTTCAAAGTACACAGCCGTGTAGTAACTGAACAGACGGTGGGTATTTACACCAGGTATGTGAGATAATTTAGCAAGAGAACGCACAGTACAGTGGCCTATTAAAATGCTAGATATTGTATATTTCAAAGTACACAGCCGTGTAGTAACAGAACAGACGGTGGGTATTTACACCAGGTATGTGAGATAATTTAGCAAGAGAACGCACAGTACAGTGGCCTATTAAAATGCCTAGATATTGTATATTTCAAAGTACACAGCCGTGTAGTAACTGAACAGACGGTGGGTATTTACACCAGGTATGTGAGATAATTTAACAAGAAAACGCACAGTACAGTGGCCTATTAAATGGCCTAGATATTGTATATTTCAAAGTACACAGCCGTGTAGTAACAGAACAGACGGTGGGTATTTACACCAGGTATGTGAGATAATTTAACAAGAGAACGCACAGTACAGTGGCCTATTAAAATGCCTAGATATTGTATATTTCAAAGTACACAGCCGTGTAGTAACTGAACAGACGGTGGGTATTTACACCAGGTATGTGAGATAATTTAGCAAGAGAACGCACAGTACAGTGGCCTATTAAAATGCCTAGATATTGTATATTTCAAAGTACACAGCCGTGTAGTAACTGAAACAGACGGTGGGTATTTACACCAGGTATGTGAGATAATTTAGCAAGAGAACGCACAGTACAGTGGCCTATTAAAATGCCTAGATATTGTATATTTCAAAGTACACAGCCGTGTAGTAACAGAACAGACGGTGGGTATTTACACCAGGTATGTGAGATAATTTAACAAGAGAACGCACAGTACAGTGGCCTATTAAAAGGCCTAGATATTGTATATTTCAAAGTACAAAGCCGTGTAGTAACTGAACAGACGGTGGGTATTTACACCAGGTATGTGAGATAATTTAGCAAGAGAACGCACAGTACAGTGGCCAATTAAATGGCCTAGATATTGTATATTTCAAGGTACACAGCCGTGTACTAACTGAACAGACGGTGGGTATTTACACCTGGTATACAAAAGGGTATTGCAGGCACACAGAACCCAGAACACTAGAGCCAAATAAACTGTATTTAAAAAAATAAAATAAAATTCACAGCCGTATACTGCCAGATCAGATGGTGCATATACACACTAGTTATATAACAGGGTTTTTCAGCCTAAAAGAACGCTGAACAGTAGTGCCAAATATAGTTTGGTATGTAGCAGAGCACCTAATACACCACTAATGCCTCTCTCTGTCCCTACTCCAGCAGCTATCCCTGAATACAGCAGCCGTTCTCTGTAAAGTCTATATTGTAGTAAAGCTATCACTGAAGTCCACTGTAGTAGCCCTGATAAGGGCTTTTAATCACGCTCCTGCCTGTCCAACAGCTAAAACCTATCTGTCCCTTCTCCAGCCTCTGTCCCTGACTAAGTTCACGCAGCATATGCGTACGAGCAGGAAGAGCTGAGTTTTTATGATTCGAGGTCACATGGTTTTTCCAGCCAATCCATGTAGACGCTGTTTTCGCGCTGCCAGCGTGCTCAGCGTGCCTGTCATACCCCCCCTGCATGTTGATTGGTGGAAAAAGAGCGCCAGGGAAGGTGGGAGGGGAAACGAATTCTAAGTGCGCCATCGCCGTTATACTCGATTGAAAACGAGTATGCCGAATATCGTAGTATTCGATCGAATACCGGCTCGATCGAACACTACTCGCTCATCTCTATTAACGAGCAGTTGGACAGGTGTACCTAATAAAGTGGCCGGTGAGTGTATATTTATAATATACTCATATTAAAGTATTTTCATTTTCTTAATTCCAGAAGAACCCCTTTAATAACCTCGCTGATAGCATGCAAAGTCATGTAAGTGATGGTATTTCTTTCATAGAGATGTTTTTAATATTTTGCTTCCATTTTTTTTTAATTTGCATATCATTAACATGTCTATCAATCCTGTGATTTACAAAATTCCACGACTTTTCTTCTTGGTGTTGCAATGTTGAGGAGTGCATTTTGCAGCATTATGTGGCCTTTTTAAGGGAGTATTATTTAGACACTGCATACAATGTGAGCATTCTATGGTGGTATCCTATGAGCTGTATATGTCAGTATTATTTTGCCACTATATGATGGTATAATCGTTAAAGTTGGGCTGCCATTATAGGAGCTTTCCTTCTCTATTAAATTGGCCCTGCAGCTATACACCACAACAATATATAGCATTACTAATTGTCAGTGTGTGATCTCCATAAAGCAACTCACTTTCCATAAATTGAAAAAAACAAAACAACAGATTTCTATAGCAGTGGAATGTGAGGGCAAATAAAGGCTTTTGTTAAATTATTGCGCCTGGTCTGAAGAAATCATTACACCGTATTGTAATTACAAATTCAATTTGGTGTATGCATATTTAATTAAATCAAATTCAAAGACGAAGGAGAATCACATACTTGAAGAATGGAACAACGGCAACTGTGGAAAGCAGAAGCTGAAGACCATTAACGTGACCATCAACGTCTATTAATAGGAATGATGAAGGAGGCAATGCTAAGAGCTCTGTCCAAGGTCCTGAACATGCTCATTCACATGCCTGCACGGATGGTGATTGAAAAGGTCACATGCAGAGAAACTATCATACAGAAGTCATTCTTCTTGTGCTTCTGACAAGCTCTGTTGAGCCACTTATTCCTATGGAAGTAACCACTATGACATGTGTCACCAGTTTTCCAAAGTGCAGTAACCATAGGCCGGTGCATGCAGGATAAGTGCGATCTATCACATGTGACATTGCTTGTCACTGGCAATTCTGCACACCTTCTCATACTACTTCTCCGCAGAGACCGGGCGCTTCCAAATAAAGAGCTTGACTATAGAAAATATCACCGTTCCATATACCCTTGTGTTTTCCTTACATGGGAAGCAGCTGTCAGGAAGATAAAAGCAAATTGGACTTACATTCAATTGGCCCCCATTCGGTGGCCTTTCAGTTTGCGGCAGCGATATGCTATTAAATTACAGAATGGACTAAGTGCTTATGTTTTAACGTTAATACAATATTAAAATGATTGACTGCACCGTCCGATGTATTTTTATTAATCAACCTAAAGGGACCTATTTTCCGAGTCTTGTGTATTGATGAGTACAAGGCGAATACAGGAAGGACAAAACATCATAAAGATTATTTATTCCTGCTGAGTTCATAGGAATATTAAGTGACAGCGAAAAAAGTGTCTTGTCCATTCTTAAGTGGGGATAAGTGAAGATAGAATTGCTTACACAAAAGGTTCACCCATCATGTGTGCCATATGTTACACGCGCACCTTGGTTTAATGCAGTGCTAGCATTTTTCCTTTGCATCGCTAATGAAATCTCCCAGCCTTACAGTCATAGAGATGTGCTGCACACTTGAACACTCATGCATATAAGCAATATTATTTTTGCTAAAATGGTGAGGAGGACAATCCCTGCCCATGATCCCTCACAGGCAATATGAATGTTGTACAGAGCGGAGAAGCCGATCAGATGCCCATCTATGAGCCAGATCCTGCTCTGATGGAATCAGCGTGAACATGTAATACACGCTTGACTGTTCGTTTTTTAATGTGCAACATGTAACAGTACTTTTATAACATTAGTAGCTACTGTATATGCAGCAGGTGATAATACTTGAATGAAGAGGCGGCTTTAGGGTTACATTCACACAACCATATGTATTTTGAGGTCCACAGAATGTAGATCTGCCAAATTACAAAAGAAGTCTTTTTTGCATCCATTTTTTGGATATTTTTGTGGACCCCATTGACCTCAAAGGGTCCGTGGTTCTCACTTTGCCACCAAGTATAGGACATGTCATACCTTTATGTGGAATGGACATACAAATGCAGAAAGCATGGATGATCTGTGTGTTTTCCTCATCCATATGTCCATTCCTCAAGACAGAACATACGTACTATTCTTGGCTACAAAACATGGACTACGGATCGATCCAAAAAAAAAAAATCAAAACAGTTGCAACAAAGACGTCATCTGTATTTTGTGGATCCACGGACCCCCACTGATCAAAACTTTTGATATGTCTCCATGACACAGCAAATGTTTTTTGAAAACTCAGTGACCCTGTGAGCAAAAAAAGTATGTCCTTAGCCTTTTCTTAACTCTATTATAGTATCCCACTAGCCTTTTACGTGTTTGTTACAGACCAAAATAAGATACATTTATATACAAATATATATTAGTCACAGAAAAGGAAAACAAGGCAGGAATGTGAGACCGTGGTGGTGAGATAATGTAGACAGTACTGATTTCAGATGTCAGATGAGGGAAGGAGATGTCAGATGAGGGAAGGAGATGAGCTAAGCTTGCAATTTATAGTGTGGGCGTAATCAGGACAACATAAGGGTATAATCAGGATCAGACACTGAGGTAAACAAGTGTCATACCAGTATTTTACTGAATTGCTGTTGTTATCAATTAGGTTTGGAGAATCAGCAGTAAAACGCATTGATAGGACTCCTCTTTAAGTCCTCTCCATTATGTGCATGAGGAGTCCATCCAGTGCATTTTACTGCTGGTTAATGGAAGCACAGCATCAGAATGCATGTGGGTATGAAGATAAAATTGACATAATCGGACTCAGTGTCACTTACACTATATACCAGTTACACTAGTTTGGGAGGTGTTACAGAGCTGACAGATTCCCTTTAAATGAGTCCTCACTTCTGGTGCCTTTTATGGCTACACTGTGGTTCTGTAATATAACTGTGGATCGTTATTACATTCATACAGTATTTCTGCATCATAACTTGACCCACTTTCGATGTCACACTGCAAGAATACGGAACATGGACTGGTATGGATATTTTCAAAAGAAGATTTTGCTTAAATTCAATATATCACCTATATTTTTTAACTAGCTGAAGGACCCGACTTCGCCCGGGTATATTTAATCTATTTCATTTAATGTTTATGTGTGTGTGTCGTTAAAAGATATCGAGAGTGACCTCTACAGTGCCTGTCCCTTTAACAGTGACCTCCACAGCAGCCTGCCCCTTAACAGAAACATCCACAGCACCCTCCCCTTTAACTGTGACCTCCACAGCAGCTAGGGTGGCCACTGTCTTCACCCCAGAAAGCCAGACCTCACCGGTCATTCCCCCAAACGTGAAGCCGCGCCCCCTGTCCCCATGAAGCCACACCACTAAACATGAGGCCACACCCCCTGGTTCCATGAAGACACAGAGGAGAAGCTGTCTGAGCATGAGGTACTGAAAGGGTGGACATCCCTGCGTCCGTCCAGGCACTGCGCCGGATGGAGGACAGGGAGCCAGAAAACCAGACTGTACAGCCTAAAACCGGACATCTGGCCACCCTAACATTAGCCTTCCCCTAGGGTGGCCAGAGGTCCGGTTTTAGGCTGGACAGTCTGGCTTTCAGACTCCCTGTCCAACATCCGGCGCAGGGCCTGGACAGACACAGGGATGTCCACCCTTTCAGTAGCTCACGCTCAGACAGCTTCTCCTCCGTGTCTTCACAGAACCTCGTGTTTAGGGGTGTGGCTTCATGGGGACCGGTGGCGCGGCTTCACATTGGGGGGAGGCTGGACAGTTTGGCTTTCAGACTCCCTGTCCACCATCCGGCGTCAGGCCTGGATGGACACAGGGATGTCCTTTTGAACAGCTCACTCTCAGAAAGCCGCACTGTGCAGTCTAAGGCCTCTTTCACACGTCCGTATGCCCTCCGAGACATACGGTCCGTGAGCGGGCCATATGTCCCGGAGCAGCAACGATCATGCGCATGGGAGAGCACAGCATCATTGATTACAATGATTCTGTGCCCGCGGGGCCGCCCGCGGGGCTATTGTCCTGCACTCATAAAATCATATGAGTGCGGGACAATAGCCCCGCGGGCAGCCTGACGTGCGCAGCATCATTGTAATCAATGATGCTGTGCGCTCCCGTGCGCACAATCGATGCCGCTCTGGGACATATGGCCCGCTCACAGACCGTATGTCTCAGATGGCATATGGTTGTGTGAAAGGGGCCTAAGCATGAGCTGCAGGAAGAAAGTCACCCTCCCTCCCACCCTGCAGCTGACAGAAGTTGATTTTTACCTTCATTTTTTCAATCCCCGTCGGCTGTGGAGTGTAAGGGGGGCGTGATCTGACCGAGTTGGGGGCGTGGCTTAATGGGACCTGGGGTCCTTCTTTTGAGGATGGCCTGAATTACAGGTCGATGCCATGGTAATTTATGAGGAAACACAGTGGGTAGCAGTAGAAGAAAACATCTTTTATTACTACTGAACGGTAAATATGTGAAATTTACATTATATTAGGTAATGATTGATGATGAATTAGTCTAAAACATAAGTTATATTTATGGAAACCAGAATACCCCTTTAACAGTGTCATCCACAGCGCTCTGTCCCTTTAAAGCTCATCTACAGCAGTGAACTGGCTGGGTTGTTATGGAAACCTGGTGTGTGTGGAGACTAACTGCCTGCGATCTTCTATTGGCTGATCAGGGTGATGTGACCAGGCTTCTATTGGCTAATGCATTTTTTGAGAATATCTCAGAAATGGTACGTCCTGGAGAGCTGAGACCCATTCTAAAATCTTCCCGGACACCTGATGTACCTGTGTTCCAAATTTTGTTATTGTAGCTGCGACGGTGCAGATTCCTTTAGTGGACATACATACACACATACATACACTCAGCTTTATATATTAGATTAAAACCATATGTTGAAGCATTAATTTTTTTCTAATCTGTTTTTATTTTCTGATTGCTGATTTATTTATTTTTTTCATTTTATTATGAGTACATAACTATGGGAGCAGTTGCTGCTCTGCTCATAACATTCAGAACTATGCATTATATGTATCAGAAAGCTTTTGTGGACTTCAAAATACATACTGTACTGTCGTGTGAATATAACCTTACTTTTAGTTGATTGCTATAAAGCTCTGATGATTCAGAGCTTAGAAGTCCAATGAGTGGTCCTACTAAGTAACTGACAGCCATCGTTTTTAAGAGTGTGCATATAGACATAGCTGTCAATTATGGAGTAAAACCGCCCACTGGACTTCTAAGCCCAGACTGCTGCATAACATCATTTTTTTCCAGAGAAATAAGGGTCTAGAAGAAAACACCCACACAGAAGTTCCTTTCGTTTTCCTTGGGATCCATATAGTTCTCCCATTATAAAGTAAAGTGCATTAGATCTAAGGGAAGATTTTATCACTCTCCCTACCTCTTTTTTATGTTAAAAACTTGCAAAACACCAGTTTTGTGACTTTTTATGGTCAAAAGGTTTTTATTATTAGTTTTGTGCCATTGCATCTTTTGTAGTCTCAAGTGGCATTTTTACTTTGCCCTCTCTAGCTTTTGAAAAGGGGGTGCTGCAAGGGCTGCGCGTGTAGGCCAGGCCATTGGCCCCAGCACAGTCATCATTATTTACTAGTGTAAATGATGAGTGAAATCTATTGCAGCTCCGAGCAGCTAGGGGCGCATTGTCCATAGATCTTATAGGAGAATTTCACAGTGGGCTGATGTCCAGGGGGCCACCCAAGTCCTCCTCTCTGCTGCTGGCCGGGTACATAATGAGCTCTCAGCAGTAATTAATGCTGTGATAACCAAGTACTCATGTACCCAGACAGCGACCACACATGCCCTCCTGAATTCAACTGCTTTGGCCAGATACAACTGGTCAAAAATGGCATCTATTGATGGCCATCACAGAGGGACAGAATCTTAGGCAATCTATTGTGCTACACTGCGGCATATGATTCTTATGGGACAGTACTTCCCTGTGATATTGCCGACCCCACCTACTTGTTTTACCCCTCTACAAAATGGAGCCACTTTCAGTTTTTTTGTTTTTTTTCAGGGTTGGAGATTTCAGACTGCCTAAGAAGCTTCTGGAGGTGGAAAGTAATTACATTCATCCTCTGGCAGTGCAGGCCCTATCATACCGGCATAGCACATGGTGGTCTTGATAAATCAGGGACTTAATGTCATCATGAAAACAATGGTCATAGCAAAAAGAAATGTAGATAGATATTAGCCTCCGATTCACTCTAATAAATCAAGAATAAATTGTGGGCCTCTCTTTGCAGAAAAGTTTCAGCTTTTTACATAGTTAGTACAATTTGGATTTTTAAGTTGACCCCTCAGCATAAGGAAGTGTTTTCACTTTCTGTAATATTTCAGGCTGAGTGTATGTGGGAGATATATTTAGATATGTCAGGAAGGCAGTGCTCTACATGCACAGTATAATCATCATAATGAAGAACCTGCTTAATGACTGAATGTTTTGTACTTGATTTAGAATAAATGTGCATGGCCTGCATAATTTGGTTTTGTTGAGGTTTACACTGTACGCACCACTGAATACAATGAGTTGAGGCCTGATCCAAGGCTTCATATACATATATAATGATCCTTCAAGATACAACAGCCTCATGATACAATATTTTCAACATACAATGGTCTTTTCCCGGGCATCATAAGTTTAAACTAAACTTAACATGCAATGCCTCAGACTGAAATCCAACCAATCAACATGACCATTTCAGTAGTAAAACACCTTTACTGGTTGTCTCCTAGCTCCTCTGAGGTACTAGATATTCTGTAATGCCCCCTATCTGTGCTAGAATATGCTACTCCTTTGGAACCAAGTGAGCAGCGGCTTCATTTTATTTTTATGGTACAAGTATGTACCATGCAAGGCCCTGAAGAAGCCTCTGCCTTCACCATAGAAAGTGATTTACAGCTTACAGCATCTATTTGTCTGTTTTATGTAAGGACTAGTTTTATCTGTCTTGGTTATCTGCTTATTTTCCTTAGAACGTCACTTTTTCTTATCTTGGGATGACTTATCTTGGAACCAATTACTGGTTTTACATAGAGTTATGGAATCAAGTTGCAATGGTCTTAAAGAGGACCTGTCACCGCTCCTGACATGCCTGTGTTTAATATCTACTTGCATTCCCCATGTAATAACAATTCTGGAACATCTATTCTTATGGCTCTATGTTGTGTCATTCCTTTATTATTTCTACTAGAAGTTATGAATGAATTGCTAGCAGTCTGCAGTAAGGGTACAGAGGGGTGGTAACCAGTTGGGGGTGTGTACCTGCACAGTCTGAAAATGGCAGCACTGATTGGATAGAGTGTGTCTGTGCAGGTACACACCCCAACTTGTTACCTCCCCTCTGTACCCTTACTGCAGACTGCTGGCAATTCATTCATAACTTCTAGTAGAAATAATAAAGGAACGACGCAACATAGAGCCATAAGAATAGATGTTCCAGACTTGTTATTACATGGAGAATGCATGGAGCTATTAAAACAGGAATGTCAGGAGAGGTGACAGGTCCTCTTTAACTTAGAATGGTCGCCCCAGGACCTATTAATACCCTAACTTGAGGCACTACTGTATACAGTACAAATATTACAGTTATGTAGTCCTCATATTACCATGTGCCTTTTCCACTTATATATTATCTGGACCATATAATCTTCCCCATCACAACCTTTGTATTCACTTCTCTTTACATCCATAGTACTTTAAGTACCAGTCAAATCCTGACTAAAGGATGATCTTCGCAGTGACAGTGTACTTTATGTGGATGATTGTTTCTTGTATGCATATTTTAACTACTGTAGCATAACTTGCTGAAAAAGCTAATGTTGGCTTTGTTAGATAGACATTCCCTTTAAATGTTCAGTGTGGCCCAACACCACCTGTCATATCTGATAGTGGCTCATGTCCTACAAAAGTCTGGAAACTAAGGTCATTTTCTTCATAATCTGTATACTTACAATATACACAGTGCTTTCTCTTTTAAGAAAAGAAGGGAAAGGGAGTAACTGTAATACAGTACATTTTTGAACACAGTAACAATCTTAGGCTACTTTCACACTAGCGTTTACAAATTCCGGTATTGAGCTCCATCATAGGGGCTCAATACCGGAATAAAACGCTTCAGTTTTGTCCCCATTCATTGTCAATGGGGACAAAACTGAACTGAAGAAAACGGAATGCTCCAAAATGCATTCTGTTCAGTTCTCTTCAGTATACAGACCGGAGAGCAAACTGCAACATGCTGTGGTTTGCTCTCCGGTCTGGGCATCTGCACCAAGACGGATCCGGAATGACCCCCCAATGCAAGTCAATGGGGACGGATCCGTTTGGTGTGACACAATAGTAAACAGATCCGTCCTCCATTGAATTTCAATGGAGTTCATGATGCATCCGTCACCCACACTTTTCCCCACAGCTCCCTTCTCCCTCCAGCAGAGGGCGCTGTGGGGAATCTTTCCTTCCTTTGAGCCCGGCGTCCTCCTCCTCCTGTGCTGTCCGGAGCTGCTGGGGCCTCTGACAACCAGAAGCTACCAGGACACCGGGAGCCAGTAAGTATAGCTTTATGTAAATGTATGTATGTGTATGTATGTGTCTTTATGTAAGTGTATGTATGTATGTTAGTGAGACTGTGTCTGACACGTGTGGGGCCAGAGCGTGGTTCCGGTCCCACACGTGCACCTGCAGCAGCATGGATCCGGCGGGACCCTTCACACGGCGGATCCGTGCTGCCGGTAGTGTGAAAGTGGCCTTAGTAAAAACACCACTTTTAGATAACGTTTTCTGTATACAGATAGCACTACAACTGACCAATACATGAAGTGAATTTAGTATTTTTTTAGCAATTCCCCTCTGCAGTCTTTTTCTCAGCTGTCCCAGAGCTAGTAGGTAGAGACAAGCTTTTACAATGACCCTCATGAGTGCACATGGAGAAAACAAGATATTCTGCTCTATAATTCTCTCACTGACTCAGAATCATGATAGAGAACATTATACAGAAATACTGAACACTATTTGTGTTAATAAAGCACTTGGTGTGAGATATAACGCTTACTATTAGCTGCTCCAGCCTTCTTGTCTGTACCTCTCTTATCGCACACTCCCTTTTCCCCTCTCCATAGAATTTCTGCGCGCCTGTAATCTGATCCTTCAGTGAGCAGGCAGTCTATCTTTGTCTCACAAGACTGAATTAGCAGAAAAATCTGATTGAATATTAGTTTAGGAAGTAGGGGGAGAGATGAAAAGAACTGATAGGAGGAGAAAGAGACATAAGATATCAGATATTCCTTATATTCACCTGCTCTACTGATTTATGCAATATGTTGTGTGAAAAGTTAAAATGGTCAGTCTTCATATTAAACTTTGCAAAAATCAAAAGCATAAGCATCCTGCTGTTATGATTCCCCCCAAATCCTTCCTGAGGACAAGGCAGACTAACAAGTCACTTAAAGCAGGTTCACATGGTGGAAATCTACAAACTACAGAAGGCATCTGCAAAGATTAAATGGGTCTAATCCTCAGTTGGATCTGCGGCATTTAAACTACTGATCCACAGCATAAATCCAAGGGTCTATCTCTTCTGCCAGAGATTCCACAGCAAATACACATCAGATTTTTATAACATGTATTTTCTACCATGTGAAGGGGTCAAATTTCATGTTGCCCACAGAAGTCAATAAAGGATAAGAAGTCAGCAGCTGGAGGGCGCACAAGTTCACATAGACAATGCTACCGGGTCTAGTAAGTTTTCTATCTCACCCCAGTGATCTGTTCACAACTATACTGCTTAATACTGCTGTAATGTCCTCCATGCAGCTGCTTTTGCTTCTAAGGATGTGCCTTAGAGAGACAGATGAGTAGGGTTAGTAAGATTTCCAATTGTCTATATATGCTGTGTACAGTAGACATCTCAGCAGCTACTTACCTACTACTAGCCCAGGGAAAACTAAGAATTAGCGATAGAACTTGCAGATTGGAAAACTGGTGAAAAATACTATATATGATATATAAAACGGCCAGATACAGTGCTACTTCTCACACACACATTATTCTGAAAACTCACTTGAAATTACAGAAAATTCAAATGAGATTTCCTGCAATAAACATTTATCACCTATTCACAATGTTAGATTGCTGGCACCCTCAACAATTGCTATAGTACTGTGTACTAATCACAAGAACCTTTGGGTGCTCCAACAGTAAAAGAAATGGAAGCGTATAGGACACTTTTGAAACAGACATTCAGCAGATATAATCTGAAGTGATTAATAATTAGCTATTAGTAATTGCTAAACAATAGAAATAGCTTTAACAGTAGAATAAATAGAAACTAAAGTAATGCAATTTCTTCATCTTTGCTTATAATGTTTTAATTGTTCAATTGCTCTATGCTTTATTATTTGATAGTGTAGGTTACATCAAGTGGCTCCAATGTTATAAGACAAGCTTTTCATGTTAGAGACACGAGGTGACAATTACTGGGAATGTCGGGCAGGTATGATTCGATATGTTAAGGTAACCAGTACTGGATATCAATCGATAAAAGTATAGAAGAATTATTCCGGACTTGTGATGGATTTCACTCACTTTTGGCCAGTTGCATGACCTTTCCTTTGCTAAATGCCATTTATTGACTAATAAGTCTTGTGAAAATCAGGCTACAAAAGACACCTGTCACCGATTTATGAAGGGTGTTCCATTTATCTTCTGATCTATCACATTCAGATAGTAGCATGGTTTGTAAGGCTGAAAAAGGATACAAGTCCATCCAGTTTAGTCTGTTTTTCTACAATGCTGATAAAAAGAGAACCAAAGGAAAAAAAAAACAAGGCAAAAGCTTTTTTAGGTGAAAGAATTCCTTGCTGTCTCTATAAATTGCAATACGAATCTCCTTGGATCAACAACCTATGTCTTGTAATTTAGTAACTACAAAGCTGGGTTCATATCATGTTTTTTCCATTCATTTAACATACATAAAAAAGTATTTGCTAAACGGATGCATCAGACTGATGCCATACAGTGGCATCCGCTCACTGTACCACTGTCATAGCCCAGGGTATAAATAGATTGTGGGAAATATTGCTGTATTGACACATTTACAGTATCTATAGTTATTAGTTTACCCCTTTTTGTAAACTAAAGAACCCTGTTTCTAGGTACTGGAGTCCACCCATCCAGTTATTACTTTGACCCATTCAAGCTCTCCTATCCAATGCCTTTCTTGTACACTAGTGTACATTCTCTTTGATTTATGGATCTACTCTGTTCTTCCATGTATTAACTGAAAGCATTTGCATGGCACTATTTTTACGTACAGTATTAACTAGCAAATGATCGCTTTCAAATTGAATCCTTTATGATTTCCACTATATTGCAATACTCAAAGTGGTCAAAAATATTTTCGGATGAAATTGGATTAAGGTTTCCCCTTACACTCCCAGCGCCCTACATGTACGGCGCTGGGGCGATGCGGGCACATGGCGCCCGCTCGCAAGAGCGGCGGGCATCATGGCCGGCAAGTCTCTGCTGTTTCTAACAGCAGAGACTTGCCGCTACTTACCTGATCGTCTTGTTGGGCGTTTAGATGCCGTGATCACACGTGATCACGGCATCTAGTTGCGTCTGAACCCAGAAGCGTACGCTTCCGGGTGGTGTACAGACGCCCCGAGTGGCCAATCAAGTGGTGAGGATTACAGTTTTCAAAGTGCAATTCTTATTCTGGCCACTAGATGGCAGGCCAGGATAAGAAATGAGCAATTCTTGGATTTATCTCAGTCTAGAAAATCCCTGATTGCTCATAAAGAAAAAAAAGCCACAATATATTAGCTCATATTTGAGCTTTAGAATAGTCAAAAAAAAATTTAAAAAAATGTTAAAAAATATGAAAAAATAAAAAATATATAAAAGTTCAAATCACCCCCCTTTCCGTATAATTAAAAAATAAATACCTAAATAACAATAAATATAGACATCATGGGTATCACCGTGACTGAAAACGCCTGTACTTTTAAAATATAAAAAAAAAAATCCAATACGGCGAATTGTGTGGCGGAAAAAAGCGTCCAAATGGCGATTTGCCGTTTTTTGTTGCTTTTTTTTCTAAAAAAAATTAAATAAAAAGTGATTAAAAAGTCATACACACCCCAGAATGGTATCAATAAAAACTTCAGATCGCCCCACAAAAAATGAGCCCCCATACAGCTCCGTACACATAAATACCAAAAAGTTATAGGGGTCAAGATATGACAAGGAAAAAAAAAAAGGGCAACTTTCTAATTATTTTATCACTATCAAAACGCAGGAAAAACTATACATATTAGGTATTTCCGGATTTGTACTGACCATTAGAATGAAAGTAATGGGTCAGTTTTAATGCACATCGAACGCTGTAAATAAGAAACCCGTAGAACTGTAGCGGAATAGGTTTTTTTTTGCAATTTCACCTGATTTGGAATTTTTTTCCTGCTTTCCACTACACCATATGCAATATTAAATGGTGGCGTTGGAAAGTACAACTTTTCCCGCAAAAAACAAGCCCTCATACAGCTATGTGAACAGAAAAATAAAACAGTGCAAAAAGAAAATGCATAACGGAAAAAACCTCCGGGAGTGAAAGGGTTAAAAGTTTAATTCGAACATTGAGCTTTGGTTATATATATATATAGCTCCACATGTCCTTACTTGTATTACTTTCTTGCTAGTTAAATGGGTTTCCCAGGATTAAAAATATTAAATCAATCATTAATATCAAATCAGTGGGTGTCCAACTCATGGCACCCAGTCGTAGCACCCCTGCTGATCAGCTATCTGATCCGCCAGAGTTATGAGCACCCGAAGCTTGATTTGCTCATCTCTGACACCTATACATGGAGGAGGATCCACCGGAGTTGGAGTCATGAAAAGGCGCCGGCCTCTTCATAACTTTGGCAGATCCACCGCCACTTCTAAATGTAAGACAGCTTCCTAACTCTCTTACATTTTGACCATTTTATACACCGAAAACAGTCATACAAAATGCAGTCCTGCCCCCTTCCCCGCCCACGACCATGCCCGCTTTTTTAGACCTGATGTGAGCAGGGAGAAGTTGCAGATTGCTGCACAAAGGACCTTTGCGCCACAATGTGCGCCAGAAATACACCTAATTTAGGCATATTTCTGTTTAATAAATGACCCCAAAGTGTTTGCTTGTTCATCGGTGAGCACTTCTACAAATGTTCATCCCCATTAATTGGCCTGGTGTAAGACCTTAAAGGGGTTTTCTGAGATTTTAATATTGATGACCTATCTTCTAGATAGGGCATCAATATCAGATAGGCAAGGGGTCCATCAATCGGCACTCCCATCAATCAGTTGTTTGAAGAGAAGGCTGCACTCCATACGAGAGCAGCCCCACCCCACTTCGTTATTTACCTGCTCACCGTTGAGATCACACTATAAGCCATCCTATTCACTTCAATGGGATGGCTCGTTCCTATACACTTGAGTAAGAAGGAGTGTATTAAAAAGAGTCATCATCTAACAATTGTGTACATTTTTATGTTGCAGAGCACCGTCAACAACGGTGTCACCACCGTCGAGGCAGGACGGCCCCTGAAGTACCTGCAGCCTCTAGTAAGTGTAAAACATATTTAATTTATTTTTCATCCAAGCTACGTGGGAGTGCAGCTGCAGTAAGAGCACTAGTGGTTAGGAACGGGATCATCCAGCCCCAAACTATTCCCATGTAGCTACAACTGTTCATTAGAGTTGAATGTAAGGCTACTTCTACACTAGCAGCAGCCCGGATCCAGGGGGTGAAGGGTCCCTCCGGATCCGGGCTGCCGCAGGTACACGTGTGGGGCCGGAACCGCTCTCTGGCCCAAATTTACTGTAATGGGGGTGGGCCGCGAATCCGGCCGCAGCACGTTAACCCCTGCGGAGAGGCAGCCGGAGCGAAAATACTACATGTAACTGTTCTGTTTTTGCTCCGGCTGCCTCTCAGCAGGGGTTAATGTGCTGTGGCCGGATATGCAGCTCGCCCCCATTACAGTGAATTTGGGCCGGAGCGCGGTTCCGGCCCCACACATGTACCTGCGGCAGCGCGGATCCGGAGGGACCCTTCACCCGGCGGATCCGGGCTGCCGCTAGTGTACAGTCATGGCCAAAAGTTTTGAGAATGATACAAATATTAATTTTTACAAAGTCTACTGCTTCAGTTTTTATAATGGCAATTTGCATATACTCCAGAATGTTATAAAGAGTGATCAGCTTAACAGCAATTACTTGCAAAGTCAATATTTGCCTAGAAAATGAACTTTATCCCCCAAAACACATTTCAACATCATTGCAGCCCTGCCTTAAAAGGACCAGCTAACATCGTTTCAGTGATTGCTCCATTAACACAGGTGTGGGTGTTGATGAGGACAGGGCTGGAGGCTGGTGCTTGGCATCATTGTTTCTCTTCTGTTAACCATGGTTATCTCTAAAGAAACACGTGCAGTCATCATTGCACTGCACAAAAATGGCCTAACAGGGAAGAGTATCACAGCTAGAAAGATTGCACCTCAGTCAACAATCTATCGCATCATCAAGAACTTCAAGGAGAGAGGTTCCATTGTTGCCAAAAAGGCTCCAGGGTGCCCAAGAAAGACCAGCAAGCGCCAGGACCGTCTCTTAAAAGTGTTTCAGCTGCGGGATAGGCAGCAGGCAGGTGTGAGTGCATCTGCACGCACTGTGAGGCGGAGACTCTTGGAGCAAGGCCTGGTCGCAAGGAGGGCAGCAAAGAAGCCACTTCTCTCCAGAAAAAACATCAGGGACAGACTGATATTCTGCAAAAGGTACAGGGAGTGGACTGCTGAGGACTGGGGTAAAGTCATTTTCTCTGATGAATCCCCTTTTCGATTGTTTGGGACCTCTGGAAAACAGCTTATTCGGAGAAGACGAGGTGAGCGCTACCACCAGTCTAGTCTCATGCCAACTGTAAAGCATCCTGAAACCATTCATGTGTGGGGTTGCTTCTCAGCCAAGGGAATCGGCTCTCTCACAGTCTTGCCTAAAAACACAGCCATGAATAAAGAATGGTACCAGAATGTCCTCCAAGAGCAACTTCTCCCAACCGTCCAAGAGCAGTTTGGCGATCAACAATGCCTTTCCCAGCATGATGAAGCACCTTGCCATAAAGCAAAGGTGATAACTAAAGGGCTCAGGGAACAAAACATAGAGATTTTGGGTCCATGGCCTGGAAACTCCCCAGATCTTAATCCCATTGAGAACTTGTGGTCAATCATCAAGAGACGGGTGGACAAACAAAAACCTACAAATTCTGACAAAAGGCAAGCATTGATTGTGCAAGAATGGACTGCTATCAGTCAGGATTTGGTCCAGAAGTTGATTGAGAGCATGCCAGGGAGAATTGCAGAGGTCCTGAGGAAGAAGGGTCAACACTGCAAATATTGACTTGCTGCATTAACTCATTCTAACTGTCAATATAAGCTTTTGTTACTCATAATATGATTGCAATTATATTTCTGTATGTGCTAAAAACATCTGACAAACACACATAAAAACCAGAGGGCAGCAGATCATGTGAAAATATAATATTTGTGTCATTCTCAAAACTTTTGGCCATGACTGTAGAAGTAGCCTTAGGCCATTATTTCATGATTTTTGACAGATGCTGCACCACAGAGGAGCCGCTCCAGCGAGAGAGGACCCCACCTGCCCCTCCAACACCACCAGCCCATCTACCAGAGGTAGAAGGTAGGTAAAAAAAAAAGTGTAATGGGTGGACCTTCTGTCTTCAAAATATGAGCTAAATGTATGTTTTATCTTTGGTAGCTCCAACCGACAGGGAGCAGTTTCCCCTGGACCATGGGAAGACCACGCCGTATCCAGTAAGTACTACAAAAGGCTCATTCAGTACAGAATACATGTCACAGACTAAGTCACTCCAGTATATTAAAGTTTAGATTTTTTTTGTGGGACAACCACTGTAACTCGATCATACAAACTAAGTACATAACTGTTTCCACCCTTACAGACATCCCCACTGACTTCGAAGTGGAGGCTGGATTACGGAGCCTTGGCTCCAGGCTCCACGCTGCCTCCTGGCTCATTTGTGGCCTGCAGCTGGAGCTGCAAGAGCTGCAGGACATGATGGCCCGACATCGGCAAAGGCTGGCATAATTTTATTATTTTGTTCCTTTCTTTTGTTTATTATTTTATTTATTTGTTAAAAAGAAGTTTTTATTTATTACTAAAATATTCTTGAAAAACCTGTGTTTTGAGTGTTTTGTTAAACCTTTAACACCTTCCTGATCCTGACATAGTGTGAAGACGACAGAGTTTTTTTTCCACGGCCATTTTCCCATATTAATGAACACAGCGGTGTCTGCCGGCCGAAGTATTACTACACTACACACACTCCCGTTCACTGATTACAATTGACAGACAGAAAAATAAAAAAGGCTTGGCTTGTTTGGGCAACAAGCCTGTACATTCTACCTTAACATAGGCAGTGAAAATTATATATGAGCTTTTTATGGCTGCCCCGGCCAGTAGTAGTAGGGGATGGGGTATATCAGCATAGAGTGATTGGTAAAATAAATACAACATATTGCAGTGGTGTATAACAATGTCCGCTAATATAACTTGTACGGGAGGCAGAGGCAGTGTAAAATTTTTTTTATTTTTTTTAAAATATATATAACACATATAGAACAATAAGAAAATGGAGGCAGCACTCCCAAAAGTCGTGAAAAAAGTAGTGGTTTTAATCACCCATCAACAGCAACGTTTCAACTGCTCAATGCAGTCTTTGTCAAGCTGTGTGCACGTCAGTGAATTCCCCATGTATGGGGAGAGTCACGGGTGCCCCTTGGGGGATGGTCAGGCCGCTATTATGTAGTGACTTGTCTGTCTCTATGATGCCTGACTCTATTTGACAGTACTATACAGTGCTTTACTCATAAAGTATTTTTGCCACTTTAGTGGTACTGTCCCTTTAAACACTTGGAGGTTACGCAGGCGCATCATATATTGATGCGCTTATAGCCATCTTTGTTTCTTTAGTGTGCCTCGGACGGAGTGATCTCGCATATGCGCAAGAAGCTCCTTTGAATAACTAGATGGATCCCTGCGTACTATTGAAACGGGGAAGTTAGACGCATGCGCAGTGTGGATACCGGAACGCCGGGGGAAGCGAGGACTTTGCCATGAAGTTACAGGTTTTTAATTAATCACAATCATAATTATAAGTATTAGCACAGCACCTGGCACTTTAATTAGGGTACAGAGGTATAATGTATATTTGTATGTATTAGGATCATGTCACAAAGGATTGTTTTATATATATGAAAATGCACACACAGAAATCATGTTTTGTAAGACGTATTTATGAATTGTATGATGAATTTTAATAGTTTTTACTGTGATTATGTAATTGTACACAATTATTGATTGATTTGTATTGGCACTATATAAGATGCTGTTTGAAGCACATGTACACAGCTTGACAAAGACTGCATTGAGCAGTTGAAACGTTGCTGTTGATGGGTGATTAAAACCAGTACTTTTTTCACGACTTTTGGGAGTGCTGCCTCCGTTTTCTCCTATTGTTCTGTCCAGAGGACCTTGGCTTCAGGTACCTTGGGGGATATTGCAACCGCTTAGTAAGTGCTGCTTCTTTCTTTTTTTCTCTTTTTTTATAACACATATATATATATTTTTTTGGAGGGGGTGACTAAAGGCTGAGGCTCCAAAACAAACTTAACAATACTAAATAGAACTATTAGTAACGTTAAATAACAACAGCTACTCTCCTACTAAGCGTAGAAAACGGAGGCGGAGGTAGACAACAGTGTTTGGTTTTGAAATAGGGTTTTGGAGACTTCGGGTTCGCACAGCCCATGACATGACACAAGACATTTGGCTGTAAAATTATGGCCTGGCTGACAGCAATAGTGGGAAGACTCAGACTATTCTGCCCTGCAAGGCCTGATCTAATCACCACCAGCATCAGCAAGAGGAGTATGAAATTTGGAGGTAATCCAGCCTTTATTCATTTTTATAAAGGTATTTTTTTTAACACTGCCCAGTGACAGATTTGTCCTTTTGGGTGTCACCACCCCCCCAGCGGCACTAAAAACCCTAGTAAGAAGCCCTAGTGCATAGTGGGACAGTTCCGGCCACTGTTGTAATCTGCCTGCCCAGAATTCCAGGGGGTCTGAGAAGAGGCTTTGTGAGCCAGACTGCAGGTACGCCTGAACCTGCTCATTGAGGTGGGTGATCTGAGCCTGTTCACTTGGCTGCAGCTGTTGAAAGCCTGCAGAGAAAAATTCCTGCATCATACTAATTAGGCTTAACTGGCTGCTGCTGGTTGTGGCAGAAGGTGGATTACTCGGCTGGACCTCCTTCTCAGACAAGCTGGCAGCAGGCTGGGGCTGGCTGACAGCTGTGGCCAGGTTACTACATAGCTTCTCCCGCAATGATACTAATTTCTCTTCCCTTTCCTGGGGAGGAAAACAATCCCCCATGTTGGATTGATACCGCGGGTCCAGAAGCATCGCCAGCCAGTATTCGTCAGTCTGCCTTATGTTTAAGATACGCCTGTCAGTGCGTAAGCATGTGAGCATACAACTCGCCATCCTGCCCAGCGTGCCTGAGAGGCCACTTCTTTCCATCTCTCTGAGAAACTGCTGTGTCCCTGAAAGTCTCATCATCCTCATCCTCCAGCTGTGTCTCCTCCTCCTCCTCCTCCTCCTGGTCATCATCACCCTCATTAAAATCCTCTTCCTCCTGGCTTCTTCTAAGGGCCTTAGAACAGTGCAGGCATCTCGGACTAGCCTCCACTGCCGGAAATCAAAGCCGCACCTGCTCCCTATGCTGGAAGATTCTGGCTGCTGCTGGACAAAATCGTCCACTGCTCTACGCTTCTCTAGGAGTCGCTGCAACATATGAAGAGTGGAATTCCACCGGGTCGCCACGTCACCTATTAAGCGGTGTGACGGAAGACCATTTTGACGCTACAGTGCCACCATAGCGTGGCGAGAAACATATGAATGGCTGAAATGAGTGAAAAGCTTCTGCGACTTTGCCAGCACTGTGCGCAGGCCAGTGAATGTTTTTAGAAATCTTTGCACCACTAGATTTAGGACATGTGCCATACAGGGAGCATGCGAGAATTGACCCAGGTTCAGCGCTGCCACTACATTTGTCCCATTGTCACTCACTACCTTGCCCACTTCCAGCTGCCGTGGAGTCAGCCAGAGTGCTATTTGCTGCTTCATGTAATGCAGCAAGCGCTGGCCTGTGTGGCTGCTACTCCCAAGACAAACTAAGTCTAACACTGCATGGCAGCGTTTCACCTGGCACATATGATATGAAGGAGGAGGGTAACTCGCTGCCCTGACGCTCCAGCAGGCGGACTGCCCGTGGAGGTGGAAGTGGATAGTTGTTGGGTGGTCTGCTGCAATCCTGGCTGGAAAGCACGTGGAGGTGCCAACAGCAATTGACTGGGTTGCTGGGGGGTTCCTGCCTCGCTCCCACTACATACATTTAGCCAGTGGGCAGTAAAGGACATGTATTACCCCTGGCCGTAAGCACTGCTCCAGGTGTCCACCGTGACGTGCACCGTGCTGAAGAGAGACAGCTGCATGGATGCGGGCTGAGCTATGGCCCTGGATGCAGCCTGCCTGACAGAAGGGACCCCGGGAGAAGTAACCAGCTCTTTAGTATTAATGGGCTGCTCTAAATTTCCGGCATGATGCCGCTTCAAATGGTTCCTCAGAGCAGTGGTCCCAACATTTGTGGCTTTCCCACGGCTCAATTTCTGTTTACACAAATTACACATGGCCATACTGCTATCCCCCGGCAGAGTGGTAAAATACTTCCACACACACCCAACGTGCGCCCTCCAGAGCTGGCCAAGCTTGTAGCCCTTGCACGCTTACACCCTGGTGCCAGCCCCACTATATTTGGGGTCTCGCTAGTTCCCAGGGAAGCACTAGCCCTGGGCCTAACTTGCCTCTGTCCTCTGTTGCTGCCACTACTAGTACCACCCTCCTCCTCTGAGCTCAAATCCTCCTCACCAGCCCGATCCGCTTCCCAGGTCCTCCGGTCTAACACATCAGATTCATCATCAGACTCCTCCACAACACATTTTTCGGAATGCAAATTAGGCTGTTCCCCACCAACTGACAATTCTGGGCAGACCAAACTCTGACTGCCCTCTAAGAAATCCTCAGGGAGGCTGTTCTCTATATCCAAAGGTGGGCTTCGGTGGCTTTTTTTTTTTAGAAATTGCAGAAGGGACACCACTAGGAGGGAACACTGAAGTCCAAGAGGTGGCAGAAAATGAAGTGGTTTGATTGAGTGGAATGGTGGAGCAGGACAAGTCTGACCCCTGGCTACATATGGATACTGTATCAGCAGATGACAGCAGATCATCCGGCTGAGACTGAGATGAGCATGCCATCCACTCCACTACCTCATCTACTTTCTCCTCCACTACAATTTTGCGCCTCGGTGGGTTAGCCTGGTGGAACAGTAGATGCTCCGGCTACAGGTCCTTTGGCACTTCTGCCCTGTGCCACCTTCTCCTTTTTTTTAAAGCTCAAAGTCTGGCTGGAACTGGACCCCTTTTGCTTATCCATTCCAGACATTTTTCATTTCACTCTGTGGCCCTGCAGCTGGTCTTTGTCCCTGTATCTTACTGTCTCTCCCTATCTCTCTCTCCCTTCTTGATTAAATACTAGCCCTGAACTGGCCCTGCACTTGCCCTGCAGTATCCCTGATATGTGTAATATGGATTCCCAGAGCAATTACACCCCAATTTTCAAAAACAGGTCTCAGAACTTCACACACAGTGCTTCTGCTCGTCTCAGCAGTCGCAGCAGAAGTGATGCGTCACTGGCTTACCAAGCCTGAGCCAATCAGAGCAAGCCCTGCCCACTAGGTCAGGTGCTTTTTTCTCGGGCTTTTGCGCACGATAAGCGAATTAACAGTAAAAGTTCGCTAATGAATTGAAATCGTACGCAACAGCGTATACAGTAACTTATACGTAGCAATAGCATATAATTTATAGGACAAACTACGTAGCGAATGCGTACAAAGCCGAAGTGAATCACCTAATATTCGGATTCACTTCGCAGCTAAAAAATCCCAAGATTCAATACGAATCAACGAATCGATTCGCTCATCTCTACTTGGGAAATCTTTTGGTATCCAAATCCGGCTTTAAACTTCTCCACAACAGTATCACGGACCTGCCTGGTGTGTTCCTTGGTCTTCATGATGCAGAACCCTGAGACTATCACAGAGCAGGTGCATTTATACGGAGACTTGATTACACACAGGTGGATTCCATTTATCTTCATCAGTCATTTAGGACAACATTGGATCATTCAGAGATCCTCAATGAACTTCTGGAGTGAGTTTTCTAAACTGAAAGTAAACGGGCTGAATAATTTTGCACGCCCAACTTTTCAGTTATATTATTACAAAAAAATTTTAAATGATCCAATAAATTTCGTTCCATTTCATAATTGTGACCCACTTGTTGTTGATTCTTCACCAAAAATTTTAAATGTTATATCTTTTTGTGTGAAGCCTGAAATGTGGCAAAATGTTGAAAAGTTCCAGGGGGCCGAATACTTTCGCAAGGCGCTGTAGTTCTGCTCTCTTGCGTCCTTAGAGATTATTTGCTACTGGAAGCGATTTTACTAAAAATGCCTAGCACAAATAGTCAGCAGAAAGGTTGTGGGGGGATGGCACTACACAAAAAGGCTAATGTCCATGTGAACATGAGTTCCCTCACAAAACTGGAGTCAGCTTCCTCTGTGGTGCTCAGCAAAAAGTAAATAGCAAAGAAC
Organism: Rhinella marina; assembly: GCA_900303285.1. NCBI lineage: Eukaryota > Metazoa > Chordata > Amphibia > Anura > Bufonidae > Rhinella > Rhinella marina. Next base: position 26,121 of record ONZH01021399.1, read on the forward strand.
TTGCAAAAAGCATGTGTAGAAAGAGAATTGATGCGGCACTCACCAGAGTCTTCTTGCTTCTTAAAGTTTTATTAAACACTTACATAAAAACAGGTTGCAGGGCAGATGCCATTCAGTGCACCAGGAGATCAGAGGCGACTGCCGTTTCGCACACACGTGCCGAGGAAGCGGCCAGAGGAAGCACGTGTGTGCGAAACGGCCGTCGCCGCTGGTCTCCTGGTGCACTGAATGGCGTCTGCCCTGTGCCCCCTCCATAATAATAATGTCCTCTGTGCCCCCTGCATAGTAATAAAGCCCTCTGTGCCTCCTCTATGGTTATAAAGCCCTCTGTGCCCCCTCCATAGTTGTAAAGTCCTCTGTGCCCCCTCCATAGTTGTAAAGTCCTCTATGCCCCCTCCATAGTTATAAAGCCCTCTGTGCCTCCTCCATAATTATAAAGCCCTCTGTGCCCCCTCCATAGTTGTAAAGCCCTCTGTGCCCCCTCCATAGTTATAAAGTCCTCTGTGCCCCCTCCATAGTTATAAAGACTTCTGTTCCCCCTCCATAGTTGTAAAGTCCTCTGTGCCCCCTCCATAGTTGTAAAGTCCTCTGTGCCCCTCTGTATTAAAAAAAGCACAAAATACACAGCACTACTCACCTTGTCCCATTCCTGAAGCTCACAGTCCTCTTCACTGCAGCTACAGACCGCGCTGCAGCACGGAATGGGCGGTGCTTACGCAAATTTCCTGTTTGCAAGCTCCGCCCACATCTGCCGGCAGCGTGATCTGTGCAGGCTGAATGGTGGAGCAGGAGAAGTCTTCTGCTTCACCATTCGCAGCTCTGCTGCTGGCCTGAAGGAGGGGAGGAGCTTGGGGAGCTGAGCGGTGAGTGACATCAGCTCCCTGCACTCCAGCAATGAGCGCTTGCATCTGTATTGATGGAAGCGCTCATTGCTTCTGCTTTAGGTAGATGCCGACGGCGCCCCCCTCTTCTTGCTTGAGACAGGAGCCCCGTGCGGTCACACTACTCGCCCGGCTATAGAAACGGCCCTGCCTACAGCCTAGTGACAAAAGGGAGCGATTGTAATAAAATGTCCTATAATGGGAATTGCTATTTGTGCACTTTTCTGTGTTATTATTGCATTGTTATAGATGGAGCCGTCATATACAGGGGATTTCTGTTCTCTATTGTTTTCGATCAGTAATTCTGTATTTCTTCATTTCTCACTTTTAGGGAGGTGTCCAAATAAACAAGGTGAGTTCTTATAGATATAACATGTGCTATAATATGACATATAAATGTATTACACACACAGGCCTCATGTAGTAATAGTAATAGAGACCCAAACTAGAGATCCCACAGCCACCAATCACATCACTGCTGTTATCTCCTATCCTGTACTGGACACATGAAAGCCGACATCTGATTGGTTGCCAGGGATGTTTGCATTAGGAGCTGTTGCACTCTATAAAGGGCACGGACCGTACTGGGGAAGCTCAGAGATTTCTGTTAAATGGAAATCTAGAAAACACAGCGATCAAGACAAAGAAACTGACATTATGTAATAATAAGGAGACCCATAGATTAGAGGTTTCTCGGTCTGACAATGAGAACGGTCAGTAATGTCTTCTTTCTTCTCCTTTCCTCAGGTGCAGACAGCTGTGGTAAGTACATTTTATACCAGATTTTAGCTTCTTCTCATTATTATTCTTATATTATAAGATTGGAAGGTTATAACACAAGTGCATTTCCCTAGGATTAATGGTGCAAACCTATACCAACTGTAAGACTTGTACCAAGGAGAAGGTTGTATGCGCCGGGGGCCCTCCAAAAAATCAAGGTACAGTATAAGATTTCTATCATAGGCCAGAGGATCTAGGATTACATTATATGATACATGTCAATGGACCTCTCTCATCAGTGTGTGTAAACTGTGTGTATAGTATGTGTATTGTGCCTATTATACAAAGGTGAGCAGCACTACATAGGCGCTGTAAACAGCACCCGCTGACTATTATATGCCATCTCCTCTTTTCACAGAATACTTGGAGAGATGCAGCTGCCTGTGCACCTCCAACAGATGTTTCGGTAAAGTAGAAGTTTCTATTCTTATATCTACATTCATATAGTAAACCAGTAAAAATATAGGACCCCAAACCCTCACCGTACACTAAATACTCCAGTCACTTCCAATAGTCCAGAGTTCATGCAGAGAATCAGACTCCTGAAGCAGGAGGACATTTACATTAATATGATTCAGTCCATAAGCAGACTATAAGGGTGATTTTTGGCGGTCTATACAGGATTTTGCCCATGTACTGGTTACAGAGGGGTGATAGATACCAGCATATGATTATCATATTTATTCTAATATCATAAAATGTATTTAATACTTGGCTCATATTTAATTTCTATCTTCTTTTCTCAGATCTGAAAACTGGTTGGTCCTGCTCTCCATGTAAAGATCACCTAGCAGAGACTGTAAACTGTGGAGGTGAGGAGACAGCAAAATATAACCAGTTACTATCAGTCCCCTCTATCATGCCCATATTTCCTATTAGGTCATATGGAAGGAGACGTATTATTAAGACAACCCCTTTAAATGCAGGACAAAATATCTACTTAATTACTCCTGTAATATCTTCTTTCATTTTCCTTCTTTGTGGAGATAAATATAAAAGTTCCAGAATATGAAGAGCTAATTCTGGACTGCAGTTTGAATGGTATGTGAGGCTGAAGGACTTCTACCAGAACGTGTTCACCCTGGTAAGTGCAATGCAGATGCCCAAGAAAATAAGGGTACAACTGGGAGATTGTTAATAAGTTATACAACCATCATATTAAGGCAGCGCCTCCCAAACCTTTTCCTTTTAGTTCTTTTACCCAATGTCATCATCATACTGCTCATTATAGTCTAAAATCAGACTTTATATCATGTTAGCAAATTATCATCAGTAATGTTATGTATTTTTGTCTTAATAATAATGACAATGAATTATAAGTAATTGTGCCATATGAGGTTCTAACAGTTCTCTATTTTATCTCTCTAGCATCGTGAACATGAACCCAAAATCACCCGGGAGCCCTACCTAGTGATCAAGGGCGTACATATGGGAGACTCCGGCCGGTACACGTGTACCACCATCCTGGACTCTGAGGTGCCAGTGAGTAAGATCACTTACAATGTGGCAGGTAAAGATATTATTACTGGCACTATGCTGGGTGGTAATACTTAGATACATGGGATTCATATCTGCTTATAGATGATAATTAGTGAGAAAGGATCTAGTTCTGAAAATCTGAATTGTCACCTATAATGTGGGGTTATTTTACATTAGTATTTGTAAGGAAAAACCTATAAAGTGATCATTTGAGCCGCTTCCGTATTTTGGAGCCACTTGTGGTTTTGACAGTGCTTCTGAGCCCCCATGATACAAACAATTGTGAAATATATGTAATATTATTTCATATATAAGATACACTACAAAGTCATTATCATTTTCTTCATAGCATAAACTATTAATGTACTTGTTTTCCTCATTTAGTTATCAGTGGATCGGAAGGGGTGACAGAAAAATATCATCCTCACCCTACACTTCCTGATGTGCTTGACATCACAGTGCCTGAGCCGCCACTTATATAGGAGCTTCATAACAGCAATGCTTCTCTCCTAGCAATATCTGGGGCCGGCTCTGTCACCATCATGCTGATCGCTGGCATATGGTAGGTAGCATTTATAAGATACTCTATGAAGCTTGTGTATTATTGCTGCTTAATATTTACACAGCGTAAACATAGTCCGAGCAGTCACAATATGCGCCAAATTCATCACTGTGCTAAACGCTTCATGATAAATTTGGCGCATATTACAAGGCCAGACATGTTATAATGTAAAAAGAACACATCGGAGGATCTGTGAACACATTTCATTCAGAGCTCACATGTAAATAGCGGATATTAAATGACTGATAGATCTTTTTCTTTTTTAGCGTCTGCATATTCTGGAGGAGGAAGATGAAATCTAGAGAGCCTCTGGAAAAAGAGCCAGTGTGAAGGCGAACAGTCAAGCACCATCCTGAAGTACTGTCACCAAAAACAACAGAAAACTAAAAAATCCCCATAAAAAATATAAAAAAATAATCTTCCCTTCCCCCTACTTCTCCTTTCCTCTTCTCTCCTTAATCCTTCTCTATAAAATAATAAAAAAAAAAAAAAATATTTCCCGAAAATAATCTTCCCTCCCCCCAAAAAAAATAATAAAAAAACAAAAAACATCCTGACTGTAGTGTTTCTTTTGTTTCCCTCCCCGTAAGTGACCATACATGGAACAAGAACTACAGAGACTACATCATAGATAGACCTGGAGGATCAAGCATCTTTATTATAATTCATCCCAGCACCAGTTTCCAGATCTCTATAGATAACTATCGAGTGGAAAGAAGTCTTTATTAGAAAACTTCTCTAAATCTAGATGAGTAACTTCAAGCTCCTGGGCTCCAATGTAAAATACTTAACATGGTCCTCAACTATCATGTGTAAACACACCTATGTGTGCCCTATGGTTAGTTGTCACTGTTATGGGGCTTCATGGAAGCCACACTGCACATAAATACTGCCTTAAAGTACCAAAAGGTACTTACTAAGTGATATCAGAGTATATACATATTAGTTCCCTAATTGAGAATATCTACATCCTAGCCACGAACATCCTTGGCCTTTTAATCAGTCGTCCCAGCATTTCCATGCTTTTACTGTTGCTTTCTCAGCTATAACATTTCCCCATAGTAAACAATCACACATAATGTGGAAGTAATGACATTTTGCTCCCTGCAATGGACTTTAATCAAGGCCCGCTATTCAAGCAATCAGATGTGCTTCCTGCCAACTGACAAAGCCCATTTGTTTTGGTCTTGCAAAGACTTCTTTTCTGCAGAGGAACGCGAGAGTTCTGAAGATATTTCTCAGAAAGAAGCTGCACATAAAAGTCTTTTTTTTTTTTATAAACTCCTCCAAATGTCATCTAGCATCTCATATTCCGACAAACTACAGGAATCACAGGCAGACCTGACAAAATATTCTTTGATGGATGTGTCAGACAATAGATGTTTTGTGTGATGTATTATAAATATTAATAGTATCGATAGACTATTTAAAATTTGTCGTGTCACATACGCTTCCATGAGAACTCTCCAGATGCCACAATCTTCCTTCTCTCAGCCAACCTTTCTTGTTCTATGTATTATGCATATGAAGTGTCCTTTATCAGGACAACAATCTGTGCATCTTTATGCAGCCATATGTGCCCAACTCCTTTAACACTACATATGTAGATAGATACACACCTGAAAAACCGCAACTGAGCTGAGGTTGATAAAGTATACATTGCTGGTGGTGCTTGGCCAATGATCACACAACCAGGGTGGTGCACCCTTTATGTTGGGTTCTGGGTATATGCTGAGGCAGGGTCACATTAATCCAATCCAAGAGTAAGAAAAAAATCAAATGCGGCACTCACCAATATCTTCGCAGACTTTATTGTACAAAAACGGGTAGGCAGACCATAGGTGAACGAAAAACTTCGCAGGGAGCGAAAGTACGCTACTCAGTACGCACAGTACAGCGGCCACGGCCGTTTCGCGCGTATCTGTGATTCCTCGGGCCAAGTGAGGACATAATGACGTCCTCTCCTATGTACTGAGCGAGTCGCTCCTGCGCATGCGCATCCTGCAGAAGCGATACACTTGAAAATACATAAAATCAAGAAAGTGTGCTGATCATATAATTACATCATGAATATATAGACCTTACAGGAGTACTCCCATATCATTTTTGTCATTTAGCCCAGCTGGGCCCATTGCCTCAGTTTTGATAATCCATCTCGCCTCCTTCCTAAGTAGGGCACGATGTCTATCTCCCCCTTGTGGTAGAGGAGGTACTAGTTCTATTCCAGAGAATCTCAATGTCCTGGGGTTCCCATTATGTGCTGTTCTAATATGCTCAATCAACCGGGGCGCCCCTTTTCCTGTAGAGATGGAATTAAAATGTTCCCTGAACCTCTCGTTCAAGTTCCTGATGGTTTTTTCTATGTAAAATCTGTTACAACTAATCACATACACCACATAATGACTCCTACAGGTTATCAAGTCCCTTACTCTATGTTCAACCCCCACCCATCCGTATAATCGTATGTTGGCCATTATAACTACAAAACGAGCAATTCCCGCATCTGCGGTTGCCCTTGGGAACAAAATCCTTCAACCATGTATGCTTAACTTCTTCCTTATACGCACTATGTACTAACTTATTTCTAAGTGTACCGGTGCTCCCTGCAAAGTTTTTAGTTCGCCTATGGTCTGACTACCCGTTTTTGTACAATAAAGTCTGTGAAGATATTGGTGAGTGCCGCATTTGATTTTTTTCTTACTCTTGGATTGGATTTATTGCTGGACTATGGCTTCATGCAGAGCACAACCGAAGTATCATTTGACCTGGTGTATGTGAGTTTCAATATTCCATTTGTCATTAAGGGATTATTGTTTAGTGCAGTGCCATCCTGTATTTGGCTTCTATCCTCCTTCATAGGGTCACATTAATACTGGGTGGCATCTCCCCTTGGTATGATGCCAGCTGCCAATCTGGCATGGTAATGATCGTACAGATGCTGGATATCCTTCTGTGGTATGTCATTCCAAGCTCTTCAATTTGGAACCAGGGGTGTACCACCAATGAACACAGGTGAGGTCATGGGCGTAGCTATAGGGGATGCAGAGGTAGCAGTTGCTACCGGGCCCAGGAGCCTGAGCGGGCCCAAAGACCCTTGTGCTACATAAGAAGACACCAGTATTATAGAAAGTGCATGCTGGTCAAGTTACACCTCTGGCTGGAGGGAAAGGGTTAGGTCAAGAATTTGGCATGGGGGGGAGTCGTTTCAATTTTTGCTCAGGCAGCATGAAGGCTATGTGCTCCCCTGCCCCTGGCCACAAAGCACTGAGGGAGGGGGGCCCAAGCTGAACTCTGGCACCAGGGCCCATGAGCCTTTAGCTACGCCCCTGGGTGAGGTGATCACCTCAGGCAGCACCAGGTAGGGCAAGAGGGGGGCAGCAGAAGGGCCATGGTCAATGAGCACTTTTATTGTGACAAAGGGGTTAGGTTAAGAAATTGGCATGGGAGGGCGGCGTTTCAGTTTTCTCTCAGGCAGCAGAAAGGCTAGGTGCACCCCTGCTTGGACCTGTAGTCCAGCTAAGGTGGTTGTTGGCTGCTGGGCATGGGAGATCCATAATCCCATCCAGTCACAGACTGAGCACCTGATAATGAATAATACATACAGCAATATTCTTCATGGAACAACTGCTTTAAAGGGGTTGTCCCACAAAAGATATTCTACATTTTTCAAAGTAGTACCTGTACCTGAATACTTTTGTAATTGCATGTTATTAAAAATTTTGCATAGCCACTGAGTTATTCAATAAATTGTATCTGTATAGCTCCACCAAGGGATGTGGTTATCTGGTGTCAGTACTGTAGTCTATACCGTCTTGCTCTACATTGTGTAAGCTGTAACAATATATTGTAAGCACATATGTAAGTATTCTTTTGCTAAATGAAGGACAGAAGGAAGCGTCTCCAGGGCTGTCTTCAGTCAGTTGGCCTCAGGCAAACAAAGGCTAAATTCACATCACATGAACTTTCATATCTCGCTTATGTATATATGATTTGTAAAAAAAAATTATGACTGCAAAATATAAAAAAAAAATTAGTTATCATGATCAGCTGGAATGTAAACCTGCCTTGCACTAAGATCTAACCCCCAACACAGAATATGAGGCATTTTCAGCAATAATTTTCAGTTACAATTAACCGATATTTGACACTCCACGGTGCCACAGAAGTGCCTGTTCCAGACCACCATACCTGTAGTGGGCGCCACAAAGGAAATGAGAACTGTTGGGGGTTCTAAATATTCATTTCTGACCAGTAATTAAACTTGGATTGAATTTTGCAATGGATTAAGGATTATAGTTCATTTTTTTTGTAATTTTTGCACTAAAGTTCAATATATTAAATGTCCTAATACGTTTTGCTGTATACACATTTTGACATACACTGCTATGAAAACGAATGACAATATGACTACCTCGAAAGTCAACTAAGGTCTCAAAATGCATGATAAGTTTCCAAAGCTGAGCAACTATCACTGCAAAGAACAAATTACATTTGATGTGCCCTAATTAGATTACATTTCCGCTGCATTGTGTTGAATCTACAATAATATTGCTTCCTAGGAGCTTGTTGGGCTGCCCGATGCTGTCAGTGCATTGTAATGTTTCGAAGTCGTGCTGCCATTCTAGGCATCAAGGTACTCTCATTAGTGAAGCACATTTGGGATATGTGCTGTACAGAACTATAATTTCCTTAATGTAGTCAGCTAAATAATAGATACAGTACAGAAAGAGCACATACAACTGAACGGAGGCTTGTAAGTAGAATAATAATGCCACTGTACTATGGGATGGCCGCACTTAAAGAGAACCTGTCTCTGACATTTCTGTGTTAGTCACGTTTTAGAAGTCGGTCTTAATAAGCCCATGCGCTGGATTGCTGAAGTTATGAAGAGGCACCGGCCTCTACATAACTTCGGTGTAGCCAGCGTCAGTGTAAATGTAAGACCAAATGATGAATGAGATGGGCCTCCCGGCCCGTCCCCTTCCCTGCCCACGCCATGCCCCCTTATTTTAAACCTGGTGTGAGCATGGACAAGTTGCAGATTGCAGCGCAAATAACCTTTGCTCTGCAATCTGCACCAGAAATACGCCTAATATAATGACCCCCTAAGTCTTTCACATGAAGAGTTACCTTGTGTCTTTGTTCCTGACTGCTAACTGCCCAACAGCAACTGACCAAAACCCGCACTGGGTGTTACCAGTTCAGGGTGTGTCTGTGCATAGTCTTCCACTTGCAACACTAATTGGACAGTGTCAAATTGTACAAGGAAACATCTCCTACTGATAAAAGTCAGTTGTACCTTTATTCAGAAACTTCCATTAGGAATAATAGAGGAATGAAATGATATAAACTCATAAGAATAAGTGCTGGAGAATTGTATATTCACATGGAAGACATATCAGATGAGGTGACAGGGCCCCTGTAATGAGCCCTTGAAAGATATACAAAGGTGTCCTTGGTACAGTTTAATGAATTAAAGGGGTTCTCTGGGTTTTCGTGAAAATCTTGCTCTGTACTGACCTGTAAAGGAAAGATAATATGCTCTGTAATTACCCCTCTATTGCACCACAAGTTCCACAGTAAGTTAAGATTGGCTGCAGACTCTTCTGCTCAAGTCCCGACTGGTAGTGTTCCGGAGCCTTCCTGTTCAGCTGAACAGGAAGACTTAGGGACAGATGAGCCTATATCCAGTCTCACTGGTCCCGTGAGTGAATCGGAGCAGACTGTTCTCTATACAGGTCAGCATACTACAAAATTTTCAAGCAGGCCAAGAGAACTCCTTTAAGCATAGTACACCAACACTTTACATTTATGGTACACTGTACTTGTCCACTTCTTAAAGATTACAGAGCAAGGGAAATCGGACATCATATAGTACATAGCAATATCTTTCTAACAAAGCTATAACCATCTCTGTACCCCACATGGATCCAGAGATCTTCCCATTCATTGCTCCAATTGTTCTGTTAGATTTATATCAAGTTGGCAGCTCAGGAGGCGTGTCTCAGGGGGTGTGTCAGGAGCTCTCTCCCTATCACAGCTCAGGAGACAGTTGAAGGATGAACTGAGCATGTGTGGCCTTCTCAGTGAGCAGGTCAAAGAAATATGAAAAAAGAGAAACAGCAGATACATTTTATTAAATAACTCAGTGGCTAAAAAAAATTTAGTTACATGCAATTACAAAGAATATAGATCCAGGAGGTGGTTTGAAAACTGTTCAATATTTTTCATGGGACAACCCCTTTAAGAGGTAAAAGAAATGTAGAGACATGTTCTTGAGAGAACATAATGGCAACAAATGATATGTATTGTATATTCCCAGCTCAGACAGTAGAAAACACTCAGGCTCTTGTTATTCTAGGGTATGATATGATAGTCTCTTGTAGTATCTGTTTACTTACACTCCAGTGCCCAATTGTGTCAACAATTAACCTAACAAACCTTAATGAATGTTGCACATTATAAGTAAAATCAATTGAATGAGCCATGGGCTTCCGCTAAAGCATTACTCATGGAATTCTAGTACAAGCAAAGCACAGCAGACCTGCATGTAGCACCACAAGCTCTGCTCTGCCAGCCAAACAATAATTAGCTGCCCTGGGCATTTATTGCTACCTGATCATAAATAATCAGCTACAATTAAACTGCTCGGAGCAGGACTGTGAATACCGTGGAAACAATTACAGACGTATAATGGGAAAGTGCTCTTAATGGATTATAGTCATAAACTCTTTTATTTATTTTCTTCCTTATGCAAACGAGACAGGTAATTTTCTAAATGGAAAAGGCAAGTTTTATATAAGTCAGTTAATTTTTTTTACTTTTATATGCCCACTGAGGACAGTGATTGGCTGCAGCGGTCACATGCTGTATAACGCTACTTCACCGCTGTAGTTTGTAAAAAAACAGCGGCAGGAGGACCGGAACAGTAGTGCAGAGAACAGTTCTGGAGAAAGAGGAGAGTATAACATAATGTCTTATTTTAGGCAATTGTGGGGAAGACTTTTTAATTATATCAGAGAACCTATATATATATGTACCTATATACATATATACACCTATCTATTACAGTCAATGGCTACATACTCTCCATGGCCAACCAAGTGCCCTGCCTTGGAGTAACTGTTCTGTTCTTCAAACTGCACATCCAAATATCCAAGCCCTTTCCACCACCTGCCGCCTCCAAATCAAAAGTATCTCTCGCATCCATGCATTGCTCAACCAGGAGTCTGCAAAAATCCACGCCCTCATCATCTCCTGCCTAGACTACTATAACATCCTCCTATGTGGCCTTCTATCTAGCACTCTCGCAGCCTTCCAATCTATCCTCAACTCTGCTGTGCGACTAATCCATCCCTCCTTCCGTTACTCCACTGCCTCTCCCCACTGCAAGTCTCTCTATTATACAGGGAATTCAGTTTAAAATACTAACAAATACATATAAGGCTGTCCACAACCTGACACCACCATACATGTCTGAGCTACTTTCCTGATACATATCGCCCCCCCCCCCCCCCCCCGTAATCTCCGATCCTCACAAGGCCTCCATCACTTCCCACAATCACTTCTTCCTATTTCTCCCGTGCATCCCGTATACTCTGGAACTCTCTACCCCAACATTCTGTACATCTGTACCAGTCTGTAACTCATCTTGTTCACGCTTATTTCAATTGTTTTGTATTATGTATATATACCCCTCTTCATATGTTCAGCGCAATGGAATGAATGAAGCTTTAATAATAAATAATAATATAGCACTAGAGATGAGCTAATTTTTCAAAAATTCGATTCGGCTGGTTCGCAGAATTTTCCAAAAAGATTTGCTTCGATCAGAATAAATTAATTGCGAATCGCATTAAAAAACGGCTACTTCCAGGCTGCAGAGAGCCTGGATAGTGGTGTAGAACACTGTGCCTTGCAGTAAAACGCATAGGGAGTAGTGTTGAGCGAGCACCTCTGTGCTTGTATGCTCGGATGCTCTGGCCGAGCACTCGAGCATAATGTTAGTCAATGGGACTAAACCAGGCACCCCCCCGCTCAGAAGAGGGGAGGGTGTCTGGTTAATAGGAAAAGGTCAGAATTGCGACTTCTCCTCTTTTACTCGTAAAAGTATGCTAATTAACTGAATTTGTACGCATTAGCGCACAATGCGTACACATTAGCGTCCAAATGCGTACGCATTAGCATACAAGTTCGTACGCATTAGCATACAATGCGTAGCATTAGCGTACAAATCAACATTACAGTAAATGCCAGCATTGCGCTCAAGTACACTCGGTGTTCGGCCGAACACCAAGCAGAGCCGAGCGTAGGCATGCTCGGCCAAACACTAATAGGGAGTCTATTGTGATAGTGAAAGAATACTGTGAGCCAGTGTGACATGCACATAACAGGCTTCGCTCTTAGAATCGCTGCACACTTTTATGTATTTGGGCAGTTAAGGGGCCAAAACTCACCAAACAACTCAATCTGAACTCAGCCTTACAGGTCAATGTTAGCGCCAGCTATAAAGAATCGTGCAGAGGCCCAAGATCCTACTAGAGCGCCAAAAGCGCACGCCTTTTACACCAATTCACTGATTCCACATACATTTTGACAGAACCTGTTCTATTACACGCTTATCCAAGCAGAGCCCCCCCAGACAGGTTGGAGATAGCAGTGGCAGCAGCATCAGCATTTGGGTTTTCGTGAAAATCTTGCTCTGTACTGACCTGTAAAGGGAAGATAATATGCTCTGTAATTACCCCTCTATTGCACCACAAGTTCCACAGTAAGTTAAGATTGGCTGCAGACTCTTCTGCTCAAGTCCCGACTGGTGGTGTTCTGGAGCCTTCCTGTTCAGCTGAACAGGAAGACTTAGGAACAGATGAGCCCATATCCAGTCCCACTGGTCCCGTGAGTGAATCGGAGCAGACTAATCCAGACTAATATCAGGGTTGCCAACCTTCCTTTCAAATTTTTCTGGACAACTGAACCAAAATTTACGGATGGCCCAAAATTTTTACGGACATAATAAACCACACCCCTTTTTTAGAGAACACGCCCCCTTTCACGCCCCAGAATAAAGAGGATTGTTCAGTATTTGAAAATAAAATATGGCATATGGAAAATAAATCAACAATTTTCAGCTGTTACATCCCTGCTTCTAGTCTGAGTGTTTTGTTTATATGGCTGCATTGACACACTGGACTTTCTTGCATCATTGCTGCTGCCATGTAAACAAAGACTGACAGGCATGTAATGGGCAAGTGTGCACATCTGTCACAATGTTGGTGATGTGCACACTGATGTGCAGGTGTATGGCATGTGACCGCTGCAGCCAGTTCTCAGCATTAGATCACTGATTGGCTGCAGCGGTAACATACCATATACCGGCGAGTCCTTGCTGAAGAAATAGGTGACACATATTTGGATGGACATTACATTCACCATTACCAAACGTACAAGATGACACATTACCACATACCTCTTAAGTCCAGTGACGTCTTCCTGATGTAGATGTTCTCTTTTCTCATCTTCTCTATTTGGCCCACACCGCCATGATGAGTTCTTTCAGCAACATCTTCTCTCTGCAGAGTTTGCCACAAAGACACCTTAGATTACCCACTTTTCTGTTATCCTGATGCTACCTAAAATACTGCGCCCACTGTGCTCCCCAAATACTATACTGTAGATATAACAGTGCAATATAGGTAGGACCCCATATAGTTACAGTGCTCCCCAAAGTCCCACTGATACTATTAATTCTCTCCCAGAGTGCCCTCATTAGTAATAGTGCCCCAATAGTGATAATGCTCCACGAGTAGCCCTTTTAGCAGTAGTGCCCCCCATATTGTACTAATAGTAACACCCCCAAAAGTACCCCTGGTAGTAGTAATAATTCCCCATAATAGAAATCATTTTTCCCATAGTGCCTCCAGTATTGCTACCAGAAATAATAAGGAACCGCTGTAATGGTCCCAGTAATTATAATACCTCTTATAGTGCCCCCAGTAGCTTAAACGGTCCACTCTAATGCCCCCAGGAGCTTAAATGGTTCCCCCTAGTGCCTCCAGTAGTTTAGGTAGCCTCCTATACTAACCCCAGTAGATCAGATAATCCTTGTAGTGCCCCAGTAGTTTAGATAGCCCCCTGTAGATCAGATAATCCTTGTAGTGCCACGGTAGTTTAGACAGCCCCCTGTAGTTCATTTAGCCCCCATAGTGCCTCCAGAAGTTAGATAGCTCACTTTACTTCAGATAGTGCCCTAAGTAGATTAAATAGCCCCATTGAGTGCCCCCAGTAGTTTAGATAGCCCCCTTTAGTACAGATAGCCCCCATAGTGCCTCCAGAAGTTAGATAGCCCACTTTATTTCAGATAGTGCCCTAAGTAGATTAGATAGCCCCATGTAGTGACCCAGTAGTTTAGATAGCCCCATTGAGTGCCCCCATTAGTTTAGATAGCCCCCTTTAGTACAGATAGCCCCCATAGTGCCTCCAGAAGTTAGATAGCCCACTTTACTTCAGAAAGTGCCCTAAGTAGATTAGATAGCTCCATGTAGTGACCCAGTAGTTTAGATAGCCCCATTGAGTGCCCCCAGTAGTTTAGATAGCCCCATTGAGTGCCCCCATTAGTTTAGATAGCCCCATTGAGTGCCCCCAGTAGTTTAGATAGCCCCATTGAATGCCCCCAGTAGTTTAGATAGCCCCATTGAATGCCCCCAGTAGTTTAGATAGCCCCATTAAGTGCCCCCAGTAGTTTAGATAGTTCAGGTAGTCCCCATAGTGCCCCCAGACATTAGATAGCCCCCATATAGTGCCCCGGCCCAGCAGTGAAATAAAAACAAAAATGATATACTTACCTGATTCCTGTAACTCCGTCCCGGCGCGGGCGGGCGGCGCGCCGCATGATGATGTCATCACGTCTGTACGTACGTGGTGACGTCATCAGAGAGTGAGATGCCTGCGCCGGGCCCAGGATAGAGGTACGTATTACTAACTGTGTTACTGTGTAACATTAGGCTGCAGGCTGACCTGCCTGCGGCCTATTGTACATCACAGGCGGAGCCTGCATGGATCCACAGTATTCACGGCAAATGTGCCGTGAATACTGTAGTAGATTCACGGACAGGCTTTTTTTCTGCCGGACGCTACGGACGGCAGAAAAAAACACCGTTTTTACGGACTGTCCGTGAATCTACGGACGGTTGGCAACCCTGTTCTCTATACAGGTCAGCATACTAAAAAATTTTCAAGCAGGCCAAGAGAACTCCTTTAAGCATAGTACACCAACACTTTACATTTATGGTACACTGTACTTGGCCACTTCTTAAAGATTACAGAGCAAGGGAAATCGGACATCATATAGTACATAGCAATATCTTTCTAACAAAGCTAGAACCATCTCTGTACCCCACATGGATCCAGAGATCTTCCCATTCATTGCTCCAATTGTTCTGTTAGATTTATATCAAGTTGGCAGCTCAGGAGGCGTGTCTCAGGGGGTGTGTCAGGAGCTCTCTCCCTATCACAGCTCAGGAGACAGTTGAAGGATGAACTGAGCATGTGCGGCCTTCTCAGTGAGCAGGTCAAAGAAATATGAAAAAAGAGAAACAGCAGATACCAGAGGTGGCAGCAGCAGCATGAGTAGGCCACAGTGTGCTGTCTCTAAGCTGATGTCTCTCCGACAAGGAAAACAGACTGCAGAGGATTATAGTACCCAGTTCCGGGCAATGGTGCACTGAGTCTAAATGGAATGACTCAGCTTTAAAAGACCTCTATTTAGCAGGCCTCACAGATGGCCTTAAAGATCTCCTGATAAGTTACCCTGAATCCAGTACCCTAGAGGAAGCTATGGCCCTTGCCATCAGGGCCAACCGACGCCTTAGGTCAAGACGTCCAGACCGATCTACTACTGCTCGTGTGTCTGTGTCTTCTTCTTTTTCCCCCATCCGATCCCAACCTGTGTTTACTTAAAAAAAAACTATGATATTGGTAACCGGGAATTGTTAGCCATCAAATTGGCGTTAGAAAAATGGAGGCACTTCTTAGAGGGAGCTACCCACCAGTTTACTGTTTTGACTGACCACAAAAATTTGGTATACTTAGATAACGCTAAAAGATTGAATTCCAGGCAAGCTCGCTGGGCTCTCTTCTTTTCCCGTTTTAACTTTGTTGTAACATTCCATCCTGGGTCAAAGAACTTAAAGGCTGACGCTTTATTTCATAGCTTTGGTATCTCTGACTTCCTGGAATCTGTACCTGAAAATATCCTCCTTCCTGGGGTAGTCATAGCAACGGTCTCCTCCAGCCTTTCTGTCACGGGGGAGACAAGGGAAGGTGTGCCCTGTACTTGAAACCCCCCTTCTTTCCCTACCTACTTGCCTCAAACGGCCCTAGGCGGCCGCGGACAACCACGAAGACGTTCCCTATACTGGGTAAGTGCAGAGGGAGGGAAAGGGAACACAGGGAGAGACAAAACACAGACGGAACAAACACAATGATAGAGTAGTCAGCAAGCCGGGTCAAACACAGGAGATAACGTAAATACCAGGGGTCAAGAGAAGAGAGGTCCAAGTCCAAGTCCAAAGTCAGAGTCCAAATAGCAAATCCAAAACACAAGGTCGCACAAGCACTGATCAAAAGTATAAACTAATCACAGGCATCTGAGTGAGGCAGTTGCCATCTTTAAATAGCCCACCCAGGATCATGTGATGTGGCCAGCATCACATGACCTGAGGCGGAGCAAGCTGTCCAAACAATATGCAAAGTAGCCATGTGGTGTGATCAGCACCACATGGCTAAACCCAAACAGAGAATTAACTCATGAAGTGCTGGCTGACAAGACCAGCACTTCAATTCCCTATTGCTCGTCTCTAGGGGGGCGGAGAGGTCCGGCGATGTCGTGCAGAGGGAGCGCGACGCCGACCTCGCGTGACAGTACCCCCCCTTCACGAGGGGCCACCGGACCCTTACCAGCGGGAGCAGGCTTATCGGGATGCTGCAGATGGAACTTTTGAATGAGCGAGTCTGCATGCATCCTGGTCAACGGTACCCAAGACCTGTCCTCAGGACCGAACCCCTTCCAATGTACGAGGTACTGGAAGGAATTCCGGACCCTTCTCACATCCACAATTCTGGCAACCTCATGCTCCATTTGTCCTGCTACCTCAACCGGAGGAGGAGACTGTTCCTCAGGACCAACGGGAGCAACATAACGTTTGAGCAAAGACACATGAAAAACATTATGAACACGAAGGGAGTCGGGTAAACATAACCTAAAAGAAACCAGATTGATCACCTTGGTGATCCTGTAAGGACCAATGAAGCGAGGTGCAAACTTGTAGGATGGTACCCTCATGTTGAGATTTTTAGTCGATAACCATACCTTATCCCCAACCTTAAAATTCACACCCTTAGAACGTTTTCTATCAGCCTTAGCTTTTTGAACTCCTTGGGCCTTTTCCAGGTTCGACTGAACCTGTGCCCAAACTGTGCACAGTTCTTGAGAAAAATCATTGACCTCTGGGACAACCGACGCAGATGGGGAACAGGAGCCAAAGCGTGGATGAAAACCCATATTGCAGAAAAACGGCGACATCCCAGAGGATGAATTAACACGATTATTAATTGCAAATTCAGCCAGAGACAGGAATCTGGCCCACACATGTTGGTTATCAGAAACATAACATCTGAGATATTGCTCAACGGATTGGTTAAGACGTTCAGTCTGACCATTGGTCTCCGGATGAAAGGCTGATGAAAAGGACAAAGAGATACCAATCTTATTACAGAACGCCCTCCAGAACCTAGACACAAACTGTACTCCCCTATCAGAAACGATATTCTCAGGAACACCATGCAGTTTGACAATATTATCCATGAACACGGACGCCAAGACCTTTGCAGAGGGTAATTTACACAAAGGAATAAAATGACACATTTTGCTGAATCTGTCAACCACCACAAATATCACAGTTTTACCCTCAGAGCACGGCAAGTCCGTGATAAAGTCCATGGACAGATGTGACCAAGGTCTACTAGGTATGGGTAAAGGATGTAACTCACCCATAGGTCGTGTCTTGGTATTCTTGGACCTGGCACAAGTGTTACACGCAGTTACAAAAGCCTGAACATCTCTGGAGATTGACGGCCACCAATACTGCCTAGAGACCAACTCCTTGGTGGCATTGATGCCAGGATGTCCACACAAAACAGAATTATGGCACTCACCCAGCAGTTGCAATCGCAAATGAGCCGGCACAAACAATTTGTCATTGGGGGTACCAATGGGAGCAAGATGCTGTCCTGCCGAGATTTCAGAAGCGAGGTCAGATGAGGTAGCGGCCATGATGATATCAGCTGGCAGGATGGGCTCAGGAGGGACGTCAGGAGGCTGATACGCCTTGAAACTTCGGGATAAGGCATCGGCCTTAACGTTCTTGCTCCCGGGTCTGAAGGTAACACAAAAATCAAAACGAGTAAAGAATAAAGCCCACCTCGCCTGTCTAGGATTCAATCGCTTAGCCGATTCTAAAAACATTAAATTCTTATGATCCGTGAGGACCGTAATGCGGTGAACTGCCCCTTCTAAAAAATGACGCCATTCCTCAAATGCCCACTTGATTGCAAGTAACTCCCTATTACCAATGTCATAATTCCTCTCGGCAGGAGAGAACTTGCGGGAGAAGAAGGCGCATGGCATAAGATTAGTTAAGGTGGAAGACCCCTGGGACAGTACAGCCCCCACACCATCCTCAGACGCATCCACCTCAACTACAAAAGGCTTACTTTGATCAGGCTGGACCAACACAGGAGCATTAATAAAACACTGCTTTAACCTTTCAAAGGCCTCAATAGCTGCAGGGGGCCAATTGACCAGATCAGCCCCCTTGCGAGTCAAATCCGTAATGGGTTTGGCTACCACAGAAAAATTTTTGACAAATTTACGATAAAAATTAGCAAACCCCAGAAATCGCTGGAGCGCCTTCAAAGAGGAAGGTCGCACCCAATCCACAATGGCCTGTACTTTAACTGGGTCCATTTTGAAAGAAAAAGGGGTGAGAATGTATCCCAAAAAGGCCACTTCCTGAACACCAAAGGTACACTTTTCCCCTTTAACGAACAACTTGTTTTCACGCAACACCTCCAGCACTTGCCTGGTGTGAGATACGTGACTTTCCCAGTCTGCAGAAAAAATCAGGATGTCATCAATATAGACAATTACAAATTTCCCAATAAATGGTCTAAAAATGTCATTGACAAAGTTTTGGAAAATTGCCGGAGCGTTACTTAACCCAAAAGGCATTACCAGTACTCATAATGACCTTCCGGGGTATTAAAAGCAGTTTTCCATTCGTCCCCCTCACGAATCCTGATTAGGTTGTATGCCCCCTTCAAATCCAGCTTGGTGAACCAACAGGCCCCCTGGACCTGATTCAGCAAGTCAGGAATAAGGGGCAACGGGTATCTGTTTTTAACAGTGATTTTATTGAGCTCCCTGTAATCGATACAGGGCCTCAATCCTCCATCCTTTTTACCAACAAAGAAAAAACCTGCCCCCATGGGAGAAACTGAAGGCCGGATGTGACCCTTGGCCAGACTCTCCTTGAGATAATCCCTCATGGACTGACGTTCAGGAGTAGAGAGATTATAAATGCGACCTTTGGGATATTTGGATCCTCAATAAGGTCGATGACGCAATCATATTGCCGGTGAGGAGGGAGGAACTCAGTCTCGGACATGGAAAAAACGTCCGAAAAATCGCCGATATACTTGGGCAAGGAAAGAGACTCAGTGGTACCTCCAAACAGCAATACTGATTTACAACATTTGTCACAATTCATTCCCCATTTTTCCAATTCACCTACCGACCAGTTGATCACAGGGTTGTGGTCCTGTAACCAAGGCAGACCTAAAACAAGGTCGGCAGGTAAATCCTTTAATACAAGGAAGGAACAAGTCTCGGTATGGGTAATTCCTACAGTTAATACAACCTCAGGAGTACAAAACTCCACTCCTCCCATTATTCAATGGAGTGGAATCCAGTGCGATAATTTCAATCACCTTCCTTAAAGGAACTAGCGGAATCCCCACAGATTGTATAAAATCAAAATCAATAAAATTAATGGCAGAACCAGAATCAACAAAAGCCTTACCGGACCCCCTGAGTTGGTTGTACGCAATGGAGATAGGTAATAATACTTTCCTCCTTACCACCGCTGGGGTTACCTTACTTCCGGCAGAAAGCTCTCTAGAGGGCAGAAGTTTCGGCATTGCTGGAGCCAGTGGTTCGTCTCACCGCAGTAAGAAACAGGTTCCATTCAAGCGTCTCTGATCTCTCAAAGTTCCTCCCCACTGTATGGACTCCTCCGGGACCCTGGTAGAAGGTGGACTCAGAAGAGGGGATTCAGGCAGGACGACACCCTGAGGAATATCTGAACGTTCCCTCCGTCTCTCCCTCACTCGACGATCCAGTTTAATGGCTAGTGTCATGGCCGCCTCTAGGGTGTCAGGAGTAGGGTAACTGACAAGTAAGTCCTTAAGATGGTCAGACAGCCCCACCCTAAACTGGCTTCTCAAAGCAGGGTCATTCCATCCAGAGGAAACACACCACTTTCTAAACTCAGCACAGTAATCCTCTACTGGACGGTTACCCCTGCCGAATGTCTCTGAGCTGAGTCTCAGCTACAGAAGTCAAGTCAGGCTCCTCATATAATAGGCCTAAGGCCTGAAAAAATGCTTCCACAGACTGCAAGCTTGGGGAGTCAGGCGGTAAAGAAAAGGCCCATTCCTGCGGATCACCTTGCAGCAAGGAAATAATTATTCCTACCCGCTGCTGCTCGGCACCCGAGGAGTGAGGACGTAAGCGAAAATACCATTTTACGCTCTCCTTAAAGGAACGGAAAGTTTCCGGTTCCCCAAAAACCGATCCGGCAATTTAACATGAGGTTCCACAATGGGGTTAGATGTGGAGGGAGCCGCTACTAGTGCAGGTTGTAGCTGCTCCTGATGTAGGAGCCTCTCGGCCAGGTCCTGGATCATCTGCGCCATACCCTGAACCTGGTCCGTGAGCACCCGCAATTGCTCCATATGAATACGGCCTGTGATTCTGTCACGAGGGAGACAAGGGAAGGTGTGCCCTGTACTTGAAACCCCCCTTCTTTCCCTACCTACTTGCCTCAAAACGGCCCTAGGCGGCCGCGGACAACCACGAAGACGTTCCCTATACTGGGTAAGTGCAGAGGGAGGGAAAGGGAACACAGGGAGAGACAAAACACAGACGGAACAAACACAATGATAGAGTAGTCAGCAAGCCGGGTCAAACACAGGAGATAACGTAAATACCAGGGGTCAAGAGAAGAGAGGTCCAAGTCCAAGTCCAAAGTCAGAGTCCAAATAGCAAATCCAAAACACAAGGTCGCACAAGCACTGATCAAAGTATAAACTAATCACAGGCATCTGAGTGAGGCAGTTGCCATCTTTAAATAGCCCACCCAGGATCATGTGATGTGGCCAGCATCACATGACCTGAGGCGGAGCAAGCTGTCCAAACAATATGCAAAGTAGCCATGTGGTGTGATCAGCACCACATGGCTAAACCCAAACAGAGAATTAACTCATGAAGTGCTGGCTGACAAGACCAGCACTTCAATTCCCTATGCTCGTCTCTAGGGGGGCGGAGAGGTCCGGCGATGTCGTGCAGAGGGAGCGTCGACGCCGACCTCAGCGTGACACTTTCCTCTCAAATTTTGTCTGCTCAAAATCATGCTCCCAAAGACCTTCCGGTAGGCAAACTTTTGTTCCGTTACATCTCCGGTTAAAAGTGTTGGAGGAGACCCACTGTGCACCTCTTCGCAGGACATCCAGGGTCAGCGGTACTAAGGAATTACTCTCTAGGTTGTAACTGGTGGCCTCATTGGGCCAGAGACTTGGGTGCATTTGTTACAGCTTGTCACATATGTGCTAGAGGGTCCTGAGGGTCAGCTGTGTCCTTTACCTATTCCATCTAAACCTTGGACCCATGTCTCAATGGGATTTTGTAACCGATCTACCAGTCTTCAAGGTTACCCAGTGGTTTGGGTGGTCGTCGACAGGTTTTCTAAAATGTGTCATTTCATCCCGTTGAAAAAACTACCCAATGCCAAAACTCTATCTACCTTGTTTATTGATCATATTGTCCGTCTCCACGGTATTCCCAGAAAATATTGTGTCTGACCGTGGGTCCCAATTTGTAGCAAGGTTCTGGAAAGAATTCTGCAAAAAACTTGATATTAGTTTGTCGTTTTCCTCCGGGTTTCACCCAGAAACTAATGGTCAACCAAGAGGATAAATCAAGAACTTCTTAAATACCTGCGTTGTATGTTTCTGATAATCAGCACCTTTGGTCCAGAATTTTGTCATTAGCTGAGTTTGCCGTAAATAATCATGTCAATTCTTCCACTAAAACCACTCTTTTCATTGTAATTATGGTTTTCTCCTCAAATTTTTTTTCAGCACCTTTTGTTTCTGACAATCCTCATGCAGAATTTTCTTCACAATAACTTAGCTCAGTCTGGTCCCAGATTCAAAGAATCTTCAGGGTACCCAGAACTCCCTTGTCAGGCTGTTAATAAAAGACGCTCACTCACTTCTCCATATGTGCTGGGGATAAGGTATGGCTGTCCACAAAAAATCTGAAATTGAAGGTTCCGTCACTCAAGTTAGCTCCGCGCTTCATTGGTCCTTTTACTGTTTTACAGGTTATCATCCGGTTGCTTATAGGTTGTCCTTACCAGATTCTCTCAAATTCATAATGTGTTTCATAAAAGTTTGTTAAAAAATTCTGTCCGTCTGTCATCCCATGCAAAGACCCTCCTTCGCCAAGTCTGGTTCAAGGAGAACTTGAGTTTGAGGTGTCTAAAATTCTTGACTCTAGGTGAGTACAAAGGTTAGTCCAGTATTTGGTCGATTGGAAGGGCTTTGGTCCAAGGATAGAACCTGGGTGCCAGCCCAACATGTTCATTGCTCCTCAACTGGTCCGCCCAATTCCACAGGGCATTTCCTGAGAAACCTGAATCCAGGTGTTAGGGGTCCAGTGTCCCCCAATAGAAGGGGGGTACTGTCAGAGTTCATACACTCAGTGTGAATTTGGCTGTGTTAACCAACCGACACCTAGTCTCTTGCTAACCCTATTCACACTCTACTCATCTGCTAGGCAGTCGACGCCCGGCCCTCATGTTTTGGTTCCTGTTCATGTTGAGTTAATTCTCAGGTGTTGATGATCAGGCTTCTGGAGCTTTGGTCCATTCAGAGCACAGGGGTGGGATCTCTGGTTGCATAAATACTCCTCTCTCCCTCCAGTGCATTGCCAGTGTTTGATTGCCCTTTGTGGCTCATCACCAGCGTTTACCCTTGTGCCTGATTCCTGTGTTTGACCTGTGGATTTGTATCTTGGACTTCGTCTTCTGCCTGCCTGATTCGGTATCTTCTACTCTCCTGTGTTTTTGACCCCGGCCTGTATATTAGACTTGCTCTTGGATTGTGATTTGCCTGTTAATGCTCTCTCGTTGCCGACCTCAAACTGTAAACTACTCTTCTGTGTTACGTGTTTGTTAGTCTCCCCGTTCCCTAGCCAGTACAGGGGTTTGTCGTCCAGTTGCCCTACGATCTAGTGTAGAGGGGCAATAGGCAGGGACAGGGGTTATGGGGAGCTCAGGGTCTGCCATCCTTCCCAAACCCCCAGACTCCCTGACACAATGATGACGAAAAATGTTCTTCCTCAGGGATACCAGAGGTATCTTAACCAGAAAAAGTGCCAAACTGCGGGTGAAACCCATATGCACCAAAAAATGGCGACTTGCCAGTGGACTCCTGTCTACGATTGTTTATGGCAAACTCCGCCAGAGAAAAAAAACGAGGACCACTCCTGATTCTCAAGAGACAAAACATCTCAAGTAAGTCTCCAGACTCTGATTAGTACGCTCTGTCTGTCCATTCGTCTGAGGGTGAAAAGCAGAGGAAAAAGACAGTTGTATCCCGAGCCAAGTACAGAATGCCTTCCAGAATCTGGACACAAACTGAGTCCCACGATCAGAGACCACGTCAGTGGGAATGCCATGAAGTTTCACAATGTTATCAACAAACACTTGTGCAAGAGTTTTAGCACTGGGGAGTCCGGGTAATGCAATAAAGTGTGCCATTTTACTAAACGATCTACAACCACCAGAATAACTGTCTTACCAGAAGAATTAGGCAGATCAGTGATGAAGTCCATGGATAAGTGAGTCATGGTCTGGACGGAATGGGTAATGAAAGTAGGGGTCCAGAAGGTCGAGTATGTGTCACCTTAGCACGTGCAAGACACTACAGGCTGACACATAGTCCTGAACACACTTACGCAGCCCTGGCCACCAGAATCTACGAAAGATGAGGTCGACAGTGGATTTACTCCCAGAGTGTCCCGCAAGCACTGTACAGTGATGTTCCTCAAACACCTCATGACGCAATTCAGATGGAACAAACAATTTTCCCAGGGGAGCAAGTCTCTGGTGCGTCTCCCTGGGCCTGAAAAAACCTTAGCCTCAAGATCAGGGTAAAGAGCAGATATCACCAACCCCTTCAGACAGTATAGGGCTCGATCTTCAAAATCACACACCTCCGGGAAACTACGTGACAAGGGATCCGCCTAGACACTCTTAATCCCAGGACCATACGTGACAATGAAATTGAATCTGGTGAAGAACAAAGACCATCTGACCTGCCTCGGGTTACGTTGTTTCGCCGACTCAAGGTAAGCCAGGTTTTTGTGATCTGTGAATACCGTGATTGGATGAATCGCCCCTTCCAACCAATGACGCCATTCCTCAAAAAGCCAACTTAATGGCCAGTAAACTCTCTGTTACCCACATCGTAATTTCTCTCCGCAGCAGAGAGTTTTTCAAGAAAAAGGCACATGGTGCCATTTACCAGGTGACGGACCTGTGACAAAACTGCTCCTACCCCACCTCGGATGTGTCAACCTCCACAATGAAGGGTTGTGAAACATCTGGCTGCACCAAAATAGGGGCAGAAGAGAAGCACTCCTTCACAGCGGAAAAGACTCGCAATGCTGCATCAGACCAACACTGAGACATCCGTCCCTTTCCTAGTCATGTCAGTTAAGGGTTTAACTATTGTCAATAGTTCTTAATAAACCTTTTGGTAATAGTTTGGTGAACCCAAAAACCGCATAAGAGCCTTCAAATTTTCAGGTCGATCCAGTCCAATACAGGCACAGACTTTCTCTGGATCCATTCGAAACCTGAACATGACATGACAGCAGGTATCCTAAGAATTGCACCTTGTGTACAGCAAAAACACATTTCTCTAATTTTGCATACAATTTGTTCTCTTAAGATCTGCAACACCTGCTAACGTGATCCTGATGTCCACCATATCTGGAGAATAAATTAGTATGTCATCCAAATACACGACTACAAACCTCCCCACCAGGTGATGAAAAATGTCATTAACAAAATGCTGAAGACAGCAGGAGCATTGGTCAACCCATGCATGACCAGGTTCCAAAGTGGCCCTCAGGAGTGTTAAAAAACGTCTTCCATCATCCCCTTCCTTGATCCTGACCAGATTATATGCCCCCCTTATGTCCAACTCAGAGAACACCTTGGCATCAACAATCTGGTTAAACAAATCGGAAATCAAAGGAAGGGGTAAGGATCACGGACAGTAATCCGATTGAGTTCACGGAAATCCAGACATGGCTAAGAGTTCCGTCCTTTTTCTTTACAAAGAAAAACCCAGCTGCCACTGGAGATTTGGAAGGTCTTATGTGTCCTTTTAGCCAAACTCTCAGCATATATTCTTTCATGGCCGTTCTCTCAGGTCCAGAAAGGTTATACAGCCTAGATTTGGGCAACTTCGCTCCGGGGATAAGATTGATAGGACAATCGTATTCCCGATGTGGTGGTAAATCTGACATCCACCTTCAGAAAAATACATCAGCGAAATCAGATATAAAAGTGGTAAGTATTAGTGGTTAACGCAGAAAAAGATGTTTAAGGCAATTGTCAACGCAATAATCACCCCAATCCAGATCTGTCTAGTATGCCAATCGATGGTTGGATTGTGTTTGCTTAACCATGGTATACCCAGCACCACAGGAGCAGGAAGACTTCCAACACAAAACACGAAAATAAGTTCCTGATGAAATTCACCCACCTTAATCTGATATCATGCACCATCTGAGACAAACACTTTTGAAGAAAGAGGCGCAGAATCATAGCAAACACAGAAATCCTCTTCTCCAATGCACTCGGAGACAATCCATGCATCGGACAAACTGAGCATCAATCAGGTTCACCCCTGCCCCGCTGTCAATAAACACATCAATTCTCACAACCTTTGACTCTAGCGCCACCTCGGCAGTCAGGAGAAAAGGGTACTACAGAATGAAGACAAATGCACATTTTCTGTCTCTCCACCCACTCCTCCAAGAGTGAGATGGGAATTTAACGCCCCTTTATTTTTTTTCTCTTTTAGAGACTGAATGCATGGACATGCGTGATAAAGTGTCCTTTCTGTCCGCAGAAAAAACACCTCCTTTTTATTACCAGAATGCTTAAAGGTGGAAGCAGGAGTAGTCCCCCTAACTGCATGGGTTCGTCCCAGACATCACCCTAGGAGTATCTTCACCCAAAGTGTCATAGGAAGACAATACACTATGTGAGGTCCTGATGTCAACTATGTACGTCCTGAGAGCGGGGGCCCCTAGATCTCTTTCTCAGGCGTCTATCCATGCATACAGCAAGAGACATAGCGGCTTCCAAAGACACTGGAGTTTCATGAAAGGCCAAAGCGTCCTTTCAGCCTTTCTGAATAACCCTTGACAAAACTGACTAGGAGAGCCGTAGTCAGTATCCATTCAGTATCCGTAGCCCCTCCGAAACTCAGCGCAATAGATCTTCACAGAGCGCTCACCCTGACGAAGGTCACGTAACTTGGTCTCGCCAAGGGATGCGATCCGGGT
>ONZH01021400.1:0-31447 GCA_900303285.1 Rhinella marina
AATGCTCGAACGAGCACCAAGCTCGGACGAGCATGTTCGCTCATCTCTAGTAACAATCGTACTCTGAGCCTGGTGCCTGAAGGGTCTGAAAGCTCCTTGGTTACATAAGAGGACACTCGTATGATAAAAGGTATATAATAGGTATAAGATCTTGTTACTGATATTGTATTAGGGTAAATGAACTTCAAATTACACCTGTTATCGATTCACAAGAATTATCAAACACTATGGATTATTACTCCGTTGTAGTAGAGTATAAAAACACATTAAAAGTGTAGAGAGCCCCAAATTAAATGTTAACATGGAATATGCTACTATTTATTTGTGTTATTTAAATCTCTAAATGGCTGCTTTTATTTAGTATCCTATTTATTTATTTATTTTTTGCTTTTCGTTTTCATTTAGGCCATATTATACCTTTGAAAATGAAACACAATACATTGTCCTTCTGTAAATAAGCCATAGTTAGTATAGTACTGCTGTTAGGTAAAGATGTTATCTGTTAATGGGCCTTTACACTTCTTGAACATCAGGCAGATCATTGCTAAGGACTCGTTCACATCACCGTTAGGGATTCCGTTCTAGCTTTCCGTTATAACATCGTTATAACGGAAAATAACGGAATCCATAGGACGGAAATCAAAACTGACACCTTTAAGAGGAATTCCGTTTTGATCTGTCATAATAGAAGCCTATGGGAAAGCATAACGGATCTGTCTGGTTTCTGTTATGCTGGACGGAAACCAAAGTTCTGTTGACAGGACTTTGTTTTCCGTCCAGCATAACGGAAACCAGAAGTAGGACTCAAGGGCTTCCACAAGCTGTGCCAGGAGAAGGTGCTTGGCAGATGTCGTATAACGGGGTGGAGTTGGACTCTAAGCGGGGTGGGGTGTCAGGTGGGGGCAGACATGCTCTCATCACTCATGACAGCCCAGCATGGTCTGGTGCGCAGACACCAGCGTCTCCTGGAAGGACCAGCAACCCTGACCCTTACGAGTCCCAGGACCCCATCATACAAGCCTTCCTCCAGGCTCTGAAGGGTGGTTCCGAGGAGGAGCGCAGCGCCCTTCGCCAGCTGTTGCAGGAGCAACAAGCAGAGCACAGGCACAGGCTGGAGTTGGAAGAGAAAGAACGGGAGCGCAAGCACCAGCGGGAGTTGGCCCAGATGCAGCTTACTCCATCTTCCCAGTTCCCTAACGGACAGCCTCCAGGAACTCCCCCACCTAGGCTCCGGGCCGAGGACTTTCCTGTTCTGGAACAGCATGGAGACTTGGACACATTCTTGAAGGGGTTTGAAAGGGTTTGTCGTCAGCACCAACTACCCACAGCAGAATGGGCACGATACCTGAACCCCGGCTGAGGGGGAAGGCCCTGGACGCATTTGTTGCTCTCCCTGTTGACCATGACAATTCCTATGATGCCATCAAAGCAGCATTGATCCGGAAGTATCAGCTCACGCCTGAGGTGTACCGCCTAAAGTTCCGGAGCCTGCGGAAAAATCCTACCGAGAGCCATGAGGAGGCTCTGGACCAATTGCGCAGGATGCTCCAGCAGTGGATGGAAGGCATGTCCGCCACCTCCAAAGAGGACATCATGGATATAGTCCTACAGGAGCAGTTTCTGAACATATGCATGGAGGAGGTGCAGCAGTTTGTGCTGGATAGAAGACCCAAGGATGCCAGGACAGCAGCAGAAATAGCGGACTGTTTCATCGCCAATCGGGCATCGCGGAAACCTACCAGCAACGGCTGGAGGGGGGGTAAGACAAGCTTTGTCCCAGGAAACCCTGCTGTTGCCCTTGCCCAAAAGACTCCAGGTACATATGTGTCCCCCTCCCCGACCCAGGGTGATGTCCGGCGATGCCATGCTTGTAACCAGCTGGGACATTTCAAAGCGGCGTGCCCTAAACGCAAGAAGATTCCCACAAGCCCCCAGGCTCCAGCCTTGGGACCATCTGTCTATTTGGTGGAACATGTTGGGGGCCAGGGCAGTGCCAACGGCCAGCCCGTCACTGTGGGGGGTAAAGTTGTTATGGGGTTCCGAGACACGGGGGCAGATGTGACTCTGGTGCAACCTGATTTGGTGACCCCTGGTGATATCATCCCCGATAGGTATTGGACAGGCACGTCTCGCAGTACCCATGGCTTGTGTCCATTTGGATTGGGGTGCTGATAAGGGACTACGCGAAGTGGGGGTGGTGTCTAACCTCCCAGCCAATGTACTTTGGGAACGGACTTGGGGCCCCTCATAGCCCAATATGCAGTGAAGGAAAACCTAAGCCATTGTGATAAAGTGACTGGCAATATGGTCTTACCCTGTGCCTCAGTATCAGATGTGCCTGATGTTCTGCAGACTGTCACCTCTGCAGAGGGGAAGGCAAGTCGCCCCTCCCTCCCTCCCTCCCTCCACTGTGTCTAAAGCTGCAGAGTACAATGAAAATGTTAACAATGACTTGAATGTTCCTGTGAATGTTGGTAGTGGTGACCTGGCTGCAGACACGCCCACATCTGCGGGGGGACCTAGCCCCCTGGCTGTGACCCTGCCTGAGCAGGTCTACCCTACTGATGACAGTGACCCGACAACTGTTGCTGACTGTTATGAAAATGTCTCTTTTAATTCTCGCTCTGAACACTTAATGGCTAGCTCATCTGGGGTCCAGGGGTACGCCCTGCCAAGTACTCCAGATTGCCCCTCTCGGATCCCCAGCTCCTCAGACAAGCTCCCAACAGTTGAGTGTGTGGCAGTTCACTGGGCCCCCAGCATGGATCTGGAGGGGAAAGGGACTGCTGGGATTGCAGTCGTAACCCGCAGCCAGAGGGCTCAGGGGGAGGAGGCCATTCCAACTCTTGAGCCATCCCCTCTGTCATCCGAAGATGGTACTGGGACCACCGTGACTAACTCCCCAGAGCCAGACCCCGAGGGGTCCGGCACGTATACAACATTCACATCACTTCTGGCTGGCTTGAGTCAGGAATTCCAGGACGCAGTCCAAGCGGACCGCAGCCTGGAACCATTGAAGGAGCGCGCAGCTCAACCACCCTCGGGTTCAGACAAAGATCGGGTGTTCTGGGACCAGGGGAGGTTGTACTGGGAAACTCTTCCCACCGATGGGCCCGAAGGTTGGCGCAGCGAGAGGCACTTAGTGGTACCCCAACCCTATCGAGCGGAATTGTTGCGGATTGCTCATGATATTCCCCCAGCAGGTCACCTGGGGATCGCTAAGACCAAGGCTCGCCTGGCCCACTTGTTCTACTGGCCTAAGATGGGGGCCGATGTAGCTAGATACTGCCGTTCATGTGTCACCTGTCAGAGGATGGGAAAGGCGGGGCAAGGCTCCAAAGCCCCATTAGTGCCTATGCCCATCATAACGGAGCCTTTCCAGCGGGTGGTCGTAGATCTCATTGGGCCCCTGGCCATCCCCAGCCACACCGGGAAACGCTACATCTTAGCGGTAGTAGACTACGCTACTCGGTACCCGGAGGCTGTCGCTCTGTCCTCCTCGGGCGGATGTAGTGGCCAAGGCCCTAGTAACAATCTTCTCCCATGTTGGGTTTCCCCGGTAGATGCTCACGGACCAAGGGACCCAGTTCATGTCCGCCTTGATGCAGGGCTTGTGTGAGGTAACATCGGCGTAACATCTGGTGTCCAGCCCATATCACCCACAGACTAATGGCCTGTGTGAATGATTCAATGGCACCCTGAATCAGATGCTCCGAATGTTAGTCGAGTCCCAGGGGCGCGATTGGGAGCCTTATCTCTCGCACCTGCTGTTCGCTTACCGGGAAGTGCCTCAAGCGTCAACGGGGTTTTCCCCCTTTGAGCTCCTGTATAGGAGGCGTGTACGTGGGCCCCTATCTCTCGTGAAGGAATCCTGGGAAGGAGGAGCAGCCACCCCAGGTGTGTCAGCCGTGGAGTATGTTTTGCGATACCGCGACAAAATGCAGACCATGGCGCAGCTGGTGCATGACAACCTGGTCCAGGCCCAAACTGACCAGAAGCGCTGGTATGACCAGAATGCCTGGGAGCAAACCTACCAACCAGGGCAGAATGTATGGGTCCTAGTCCCTGAACCCCAGGACAAGTTTCAGGCTAAATGGACCGGTCCATACATCATGCACCAACAAATCAACAGTGTCAACTACCTTGTCACAATTGATCCGGGCCGGAACAGACAGATGGTCTTCCATGTCAACATGATGAAAGCTTATCATGGCAGGGAAGCCTGTGCTTTCCCGGTGTGCAGTATGCCAGAGGACGAGGAGGAGGACCTCGTGCACCTGCTCGCTCACTTCAGTGCAGGGGAGTCCAGTGAGGTGGCACCAGTAAACCCCCTGCTGTCTGAGACCCAGCGGTCACAGCTGGAGGAGGTCCTATGCCCTCTCCCTGGCCTCTTCTCTGGAAAACCCGCAAGAACGGACCGAGCCGTCCACCATGTGGACACAGGGAATCATGCCCCTATCCAGCGCTCGCCATATCGCGTCTCCTTGGAGGTACAGGTCCAGATGCGTAAGGAGATAGACGAGATGCTGGAATTGGGGGTGATTCAAAAGTCACACAGTGCGTGGGCGTCACCTGTAGTTCTTGTACCTAAGAAAGACCGGACCACTTGGTTCTGCGTGGACTACCAGGGGCTCAATGAAATCACTGTCGATGACGCGTACACCATGCCGCGTATCGACGACCTGCTTGACCGGTTGGGCAAGGCTCAGTTCTTGTCCATCATGGATTTGAGCCGAGGATACTGGCAGATACCCTTGTCCCCAGAGGCACAGGAGCGATCGGCCTTTATCACTCCTTTTGGACTGTACGAGTCCACTGTTATGCCATTCGGCATGAAGAATTCTCCTGCCACTTTCCAGCGGATGGTCAACTCCCTGCTAGTGGGATGCGAAGGGTTCGCCGCGGGGTACCTGGATGACATCGCCATCTTCAGCTCCACTTGGGAGGACCACCTTCAGCACCTGGCATAGGTGCTGGGGCGGATACACCAGGCGGGCTTGACCATCAAGCCGGTAAAGTGCCAGCTGGGCATGCGCGAGGTCCAATACCTGGGACACCGGGTAGGTGGGGGAGCTCTGAAACCAGAGCCTGAGAAATTGGACGTGATCACGTCCTGGCCCACCCCCAGGACCAAGTGACAGGTGATGTCTTTCCTGGGCACAGCAGGGTACTATAGAAAGTTCGTACCCAACTAGAGTGCTCTCGCTACCCCCTTGACAGACCTAACCAAGAAGAAGCTGCCCCAGGCTGTCACTTTGGACAGCTGCCTGCGAGCACTCCTTCCAGACTCTGAAGGCGGCCCTGGTGAAATCCCCGGTACTTCAAGCGTACTATGATTCTCGACCGCTTGTACTGCAGACGGATGCCAGCACCTATGGCCTCGGGGCTGTGCTGAGCCAGATCGACTCTGCAGGGCAGGAGCACCCAGTGCAGTACCTTAGCCGGAAACTTCTGCCACGGGAAGTAGCCTATGCCACAGTGGAAAAAGAATGCCTAGCAATTGTCTGGGCCCTGCAGCATCTGCAGGCTTACTTGTACGGGCGCCACTTCACCGTGGTGACGGATCACAACCCCCTCATCTGGCTAAAGCAGGTATCGGGTGAAAATGGACGACTGTTATGTTGGAGCCTAGTGCTTCAACAATACAATTATGACATCCGGTATAAGCCTGGACGGGCCCATGGCAATGCCGATAGTTTATCCCGGCGAGGTGAGGCAGCAGAGGTGCATGAGGAAGGTGGACGGAGGGTCCTCCTCCCTCCTATCATGGGGGAGGTGTGATGTAGAGCCAACAAGGAGGGTCATATCTGATATTATTCCATCTCTGGCTGGCTTCTCTCCCCCCCATCCCCCTTGCTCCCAAGAGATGCGAGCATCTCATTAAATTCAGATCCTTATCACCCCCAGCAATAAAGTAGAGCCCAGTCCCTCACAGGTCCACCTCAAAGACCAAAGCCAGCTGCTCCGCTTGGGAGAGGAAGCCAACTCAGCAGGAGGTCTGCCTTAGCAGTGTCAGTAACCCTCCTCCATCCAGACTTTTAGTCTCCGGAAGACTTCAAAAAGAATCATCAGAGAATATAGAAAAATGATGATATCTCCAGATCGTTGCATCCCACAGGTGTGCCGGAAAATTCCGGGTAGGCACGAGCTGGACGAACACGAGGAGTCTAAACGCATCACTGTCCGGAGGACCAGTGACGCCCTGCACCCCAATTCCCTTCCCAAAGCAACCCCAGGAGCGGTGTTTGGTAGTTGCGTGAATGGAATACCGTTCCGAGTCCAATCATACCTCGCACTTGGTTCCATGACCCTCTGGGTGGGCGTTATGAGGAGATATAATTTCTCAGTCATAAATCAGCAAGGTGGGACTATGATACAGGTGATATCACATAGGGAAGGGACCAGTCAAGGCATATTGCTCTCCTCCACAGGGGGGTGGGGGTCAGTAGCTTGGGAGTCATGTGACGCTACACATGTGTGGTTGACCAAGAAGCTTGTGCCCTGAGGCTGCTCCCAACTGGAGGCTTCAGTGAACCGGACTGAAAACCCGTCTCGGTAACAATCGTTTTCCATGTTTTATCCCCTTTATTTTTATTGTATTCGTATTACCTGCTTGCACCTGTATTAGTCTGAATATCTACCTCTGTATAACCTGTATACTGTTGTAGCTAGCATCGCCCTTCTGGGTAAATAAATATCCAATTTTTAAGCTTGCTTCATATTATCCTAAGAACCCTGGGTCTCACGGGTTGTGAGTGTGAGGTAAGAAGGTTGATCGCCGTGATCAGGCGGCCTGGTGCTGGGCGAGATCCTTCACAAGTAGATTAGAAGAATTGAGATGACAATTGTTTGCCTGGTTGGTACAGATAAGGATAACCACAGAAGAACATTGCACTTATCAGTGTAATGTGGGATGCTCTAAGTCACTCATCCACCTTTCCTTTCTGGCTGTAATGAATGATCTGAGAAAGTCAAGCAAGGTTGTTTGCCATATTAAAAGTCCAAACAAAGGAGGAAGTTAAGAGCCAGGACAGGAAGTAGAATAGATGGTGTTACTTAAAAAATACTATACCCTACTATACACATGATTGTGATTAGCCTGGAAAACAAAGCGTGTGTCTGCTGAATTTTCTGGGTCAACCACAACTCCCCTGAACTGAACTGACTGTATTATAGTAATTCATGTTACAGTCAGTTTGTATCTGATCGTGGATCTCTTGAATTGAACTGTGGGTTCAGTGCAAGAGATCCATAATCAGATATGAGCTGACTTTTCATAGCTCACAGAATGATACAGTCAGCTCAGGAGAGCCAGGGTTGGCCTAGTAGAACCAGCAGACACACAAACCGTTTTTCCCGGGCGGATTACAGTCATGGGTATGAGGTGTTATAGAACCCCAAAAATGCACCCCAAAATTCCCAGGCCCCAGATTGTACTTACCTTACTCCCCGGCACCCATGCCACTTCTGCTGCCGGCATGGCTGCCACTGCATCTCCCCAGGTGACGCTAGGGAGGCTCTTTCCTGTCACAGCCTGCTATTGGCTGCCCCCCCCTCCCCCCCCATCGTCGGATGTTTTGATCTGCGTGATGGGTAGATGCAGCAGCAGCCGTGCGGGCATCAGAAGCGACACGGGTGTCGGGGAGCGAGGTAAGTACAATCTGTCAGGGAGCGAGGGCATTTGGGGGGGGCATTTTTGGGGTTGGATAATCCCTTTAAAATGTGAAAAATAGTAGTGTCCCTTTAACATTCCAGAACAACAGGTGGTTGAATTAAAAAGCTTTCAGTGTATATAATGATATTCCAAAAACTGCTCACATTATTACGCTAAGGAGCATATATGTATTTCTCATTACCGTGAGTTAATGGAAAATATAAAAATGATTGCCAGTACAGATGTAGTCTTGTCTAATGGCCGGCATAAAGTGGCATCCGTCATCATAGGGTTCCATTGTTAAAAAAACACATCCATTAATGTATTGATGGAAAGGCATAATATACTACTCTTTTGCCTCCTTTGTTGACAATGTATATGTTAGATGTGAGACAAAAACGCAATGTGAACAGCCCATTAACAGGTTAATGCAGCAAAAATACATTACAGTTATACAACAAATCATGTTAAAGTGACCAGCCTGTACCTGGACCTAAACTAGTATGGTTCTGAAGGAGTTAAACTGATATGTTCTCTGTTATTGCATTTCGGTCATAGTAACTAATTTTCTATGCTCTTGAACGTCACCTTATTTATTTCGCCTTGTCAACATATTTTGGTATTACAGCATATAGTTAGCATGAATTAACTTCATCTCTTTTAAATAGTTTGCAATATTTTATTCAGATTATTTTAAATTCCCTTTTAAAACTGGAGCGATTTTGTCAACTTAAAAACAAGCAACATCTCAATTTAATGAATAAATTACACACCGGAAAATATTTAGAAAATGATGAAGCATTATCTCCCTGTTCTGTTTTTGTCTGGGAGATAATTACCCATGAAATTAATGGACAACAATAAATATAGCATAGTATTAGACCTGTCACAGTGATTAATAACACTTTGAAAGCTGGAAAACTCAAAAACAGCCAAAAAAGGGTCTTTAAACAGTAATAGAATGATTTGGCCTTTTAATGTGTTAAATGTGATACTTAGGCCTAAATACATTGTACTTTTGTTTGTTTTTAAAAATTCATTCATATGCCAGAGCCTTCTGAAATCCCACTACGGAATTTTCTATTCCGCTCCAGCCAGCAGCCAACCCTAGTGCCAATGTGACTTTGACAACAGGCTGTCAACCTATTTCCCCTCAGGCCTAAATACAGTACTTTGCAGAATTCCTGTGTGAGATTTATTTGGAAAGAGGTTATTTGGGAAGTGTATTTCATTTGTGGCCATAATTGAACCTTGTGAAAGTTGGATTAGTAACAGACAACAGAAGCAACTAATTACAGGCATTGATGTGTTTTCACGTTACAAAAGGGCATTCACTATTGCACTATACTGTCTTATTACTGTCTTAGAAAAATATGCATGAAAGAGTCAAAAATAACCAGTTGCCGTATCATGCACTAGGTAGAGACAAGTAAAGCAGTTTTTACTAGTAGACGTGAAAAATGCAGAGGAATGGCGTATATGTGTGAATTCAGGGTAAGTATTTTATATTGAAATGCACTGACAAAACAATTGTTATGCACCAAATCGATGCAGCTGCTGCTTCATGGTCACAGACCATGTTCGCAAAGTGTGTACAGTCTGATTTACAGTGATGAGTTCTTCTTGCTGCATCCCTTGGTTTTTGATAACTGTCAAGGCATCTGTGGTGAGAACAGACTGGTACTATTCTCATATCATGTTATATACTCCTGAGACTTTTGAACTGCATTGTCTCACAGAAATCATAGATGACACATCATTCGGTGCAGGAGACATACTGTATACTGCATAGGCGTATACTGTAAGCTACACTATTTAGAGAAAGGAGAGAGAAAAACAGTGCCTCCTATGAAAGGCACACTGAGATCTGCACTTGCATGTCCACAAGTAGTCAAAATGGGTCTTGAAAATAAAAGAAGTGAAATGTGAATCTCTCAAGGTACACAGACAAATGTCTAAAAATATTGGTTCTTTTCTACAGTGGGAAAAATAATTATTTGATATAATGGCGATTTTGCAAGTTTTCCCACCTACAAACAATGGAGAGGTCTGTAATTTTAATGTAGGTACACTTCAACAGTGAGAGACAGTATCTGGAAAAAAAATACAGAAATTAACATTGTATGATTTCTAAATAATTAATTTGCATTTTATTGCAAGAAATAAGTATTTGATCACCTACCGACCAGCAAGAATTCTGGATCTCATAGACCTGTTGTTTTTTATTTAAGAAGCCCTCCTACACAGCACTCGTTACCTGTATTAATTGCACCTGTTTGAACTTGTTACCTGTATAAAAGACACCTGTCTACACACTCAATCGATCACACTCCAATTTCTCTATGGCCAAGACTAGGGATGAGCGAACTTTTGAAAAGTTCGGTTCGCTTCGGCGAACTTTCTTGAAGTTCGGATTCGTACGAACCGAACCTAAAACGAACCTTGCTATAACGGCTGAATAATTGCTTCTACAATAATGGGAGTCAGATAGGGTACAGTTTCGTTTATTTGCAGTTGCTATTACAATGAAAAAAGTGGAAAAAATCCAAGTGACTTCAACAACGGCGACGCAAAATCTACGCATATTTTAGAATCTACACTAATGCGTACGCTAATGCGAACATTCCCGCACAAATAACGAACATACAGTCCTAGCGTTGTCAAAGGTACGCTACTTAACTAAATGAATATGTACGCATTAGCGTACGCATGCACTGCGTCCGCAAACATTCCTACACAAGTAACGAACATACAGTCTAGCGTTGTCAAAGGTACGCTACTTAACTGAATATGTACGCATTAGCGTACTCATATACTGCGTCTGCGAACATTCCTACTCAAGTAACGAACATACAGTGTAGCGTTGTTAAAAGTACGCTACTTAATGGAATACGTACGCATTAGCGTACATTCTCAATAAATATGCGTATATTTTGCGTCGCCGTTATTTTAACCAGATTCGTTACGAACTTTGTCAAAATTCGGTTCGGTGACGAACCGAACTTTTGGGAAAGTTCGTAACGAATCTGGTTCGTTACGGTTCGGTTCGCTCATCCCTAGCCAAGACCATAGAGCTGGCTAAAGTCACCAGGGACAAAAATGTAGAACCCACTGAATAAATTACAATCTATTGTAACAGTGTGTGTGGAACAGTGCTGGAGGCGGGGTACAGTATATCTCACCCAGAATGCTCAGCTGGGTGAGATAAATGGAATCCAGAAAGTTATGTTGACTAAGGAAAGCATAGTTTGCTGAGACATGTTGTTTAAAAATTCATGGTCTGGATTCTAATGGAGTAGCATGTGTGTTGGTTGTGGGATATGCTTTTCTCTCTCCAATCCAGTACACCACTTTCCCTAGCCTAATGCAATCTGGGATATGTCTACTGGGATTGTTACTGGGGAATAGAGATGAGCGAATCTCTTCGTAGGTTTGTTGATTCGTATCGAATCTTGGAAATTTTCAGCTGTGAAGTGAATCCGAATATTAGGTGATTTGCTCCATTAGGATTCAAAAATATCTTAAGGCTTTCTACACATTCGCTACGTACTTGTCCGATAAACTGTACGCTAATGCTACCTATAAGTTACTCTATACGCTGTTGCGTACAAATTCAAGTAATTAGTGAACTTTTACTGTTATTCGTGTGCAAAAGCCCGGGAAGAAATCGGTCACCTGACCTAGTGGGCAGGGCTTGCTCTGATTGGCTCAGGCTCGGTAAGCCAGTGATGCATCACTTCTGCTGCGACTGCTGAGAAGCACTGTGTGTGAAGTACTGAGACACTGAGACCTGTTTTGTTGAAATTGGGGTGTAATTGTTCAGGGAATCCATATTACACATCAGGGATACTGCAGGGCAAGTGCAGGGCCAGTGCAGGGCTAGTAATTAATCAGGCAGGGAGAGTGAGACAGGGAGAGAGATAGGGAGAAAGACAGGGAGAGAGACAGGGACAAAGACAAAGACCAGCTGCAGGGCCACAGAGTGAAGTGAAAAATGTCTGGAATGGATAAGCAAAAGAGGTCCAGTTCCAGCCAGACCTCGAGCTCTAAAAAAAAAAGGAGAAGGTTCGCACAGGGCAGCAGTGCCAAAGGACTTGTAGCCGGAGTTTCTACTTGTAGTATTTGCAATACTTGGCCGTTGTTCCACCAGGCTAACCCACCAAGGCGCAAAATTGAAGTGAAGGAGAAAGTGGATGACATAGTGGAGTGGATGGCACGCTCATCTCAGTCTCAGCTGGATGATCTGCTGTCATCTGCTGATACAGTATCCATATGTAGCCAGGGGTCAGACTCAGAGCGTTCCTCCTGCTCCACCATTCCTCTTCAGCAAAGCCCGTCATTTTCGTATGCAATTTGTACGCTCATGCGTAAGTGTTCAAAGAAGTTGTGTACCTTTTAAAACTGAATGTTCATTATTAGTGCGCGAATGTTCGCTAATCGCCACATAATAACGTATATTTTGTATGCAGATTCAACAAATATATTCGTCGAATATACTAATCTTATGAAAAGTTCGACGAATGTTCGGCGAATAAAATTTTGAATGATTCGCTCATCTCTACTGGGGAATAAATGGAGACCTCAGGGCCTCAGTTAGTGTCAGAGCATGGTGGCTCTTTGACCATGTGGCTGTGCAAAGCTAGATCCTCCTACATGCTGAAGGAATAGGTGAGAGAAAGAAATTCTCTGAATAGTTATCAACCAGATGGGCAGGTGTTTATTTCATGTTTTATTTGTTATGCTTTATGTGCTGTGGCTTCAACCAAGTGATGGTTAACTTGGATGCCCTATATTGTGTTTTGCTGGATGAAAAATAAAGTACCATATTTTTCGCTCTATAAGAAGCACCTAGGTTTTAGAGGAGGATAATAAGAAAAAATATTTTTCATTAGATGTCAGGTCAGACCAGCAATCAGACCCCCAACGTTAATCAGACCTCAGCTCACAGCCCCAATTAGACCCCCCAATGTTAATAAGACCTCAGATCAGACCCCCAATTAGACCTCAGCTCAGACCCCAATGTGAATGACCCCCAATCAGACCTCAAATAAGAGCCCCATGCCTCTTATCAGCCCCCATATGCCTCTCATCAGCCCCCATATGAGCCCCCATGCCTCTCATCAGCCCCCATATGAGCCCCCATGCCTCTCATCAGCCCACCATGCCTGTAATTAGCCCCATATCTGTAATTAGCCCCGCATCATCAGCCCCATGCCCTGTAATTAACCCCCATATCAGCCCAATGCGTCACTTCAGCCCCCATATCAGCCCCATGCCTCACTTCATCCCCATATCAGCCCACAGGCCTCACTTCATCCCCATTCCACACCATGCCTCACCTCATCCTCCATATCAGCCCCATGTCTCTATCATCACCCCCATATCAGCTCCCATGCCTCTATTCATCCCCCCATATCAGCCCCATGCCTCACTTCATGCCCCATAATCAGGCCCCATGCCTCTATTCATTCTCCATATCAGCATCCATGCCTCTATTCATTCCCCATATCAGCCCCCATGCCTCTATTCATTCCCCATATCAGCCCCATGTCTCTATTCATCCTCATAGTCAGCCCCCATGCCTTCTATTCATCCCCCATTATCAGCCCACATGCCTCTATTCAGTTGCCTTATGAGTCTCATGCCTCTATTAAAATAAAAAAAGCCACTTACCTCTCCTGCTCCTGGACGCCACCCCTCCTCCGCCCGCGCTCTGTCTTCTTCTTGCTACGGCTGTGCTGTGACCCGGCACGCACAGCCGAACGGAGGACCAGGAAGCGGTAAGTAGAGTCTTCACCACTTCCCGGTCCACTGGCTAATGAGCACTTCCATAATGGAAGTGCTCATTAGTATTCACCCATAAGACGAAGGGACATTTTCCCCCCATTTTTTTGTGAATGGGGCGAAAAATACGGTACCATTTGAAATGAAATCTGAGAGTCTGTCGTTGCCGACCCCACCACAAATACACGAATCAATGATGCTTGTATGTAATACATGCAGGTTCTCGGTCTACCAAGGTGGCTTTATTAGGCACTGCTCACATTAGTGTTTTGATTTCCATTAAGACTTTTGGTATTTTTAATGACAGGAAAAGCAAAGTCTTCAGAGGAATACTTGCTATTGAAAATAGAGAATGTCAAGGGAAACCTGGCGGCCCTCAATAAATGTCATTGGGAGTAGAGATGAGCGAATCTATTTGTTGATTCGTATCGAATCTTGGAAATTTTTAGCTGCGAAGCGAATCCGAATATTAGATGATTCGCTTCGGCTTTGTGCGCATTCGCAGTTTAGATTGTCCTATAAATTATACGCTATTGCTACGCATAAGTTATGTTGTGTACGAATTCAATTCATTAGCGAAATTTTACTTTTAGTTCATTTATCGTGTGCAAAAGCCCGTGAAGAAAGCAGTCACCTGACCTAGCGGGCATGGCTTGCTCTGATTGGCTCAGGCTCGGTAAGCCAGTGACGCATCACTTCTGCTGCAACTGCTGAGATGAGCAGAAGCACTGTGTGTGAAGTTCTGAGACTCTGAGACCTGTTTTGTGAAAATTGGGGTGTAATTGCTCTGGGAATCCATATTACGCATATCAGGGATACTGCAGGGCAAGTGCAGGGCCTGTTCAGGGCTAGTAATTAATCAGGCAGGGAGAGAGAGACAGGGAGAGATAGGGAGAGAGAGGGAGATACAGGGACAAAGACCAGCTGCAGGGTCACAGAGTGAATTAAAAAATGTCTGGAATGGATCAGCAAAAGGGGTCCAGTTCCAGCCAGACCTCGAGATCTAAAAAAAAAGGAGAAGGTGGCACAGGGCAGAAGTGCCAAAGGACCTGTAGCTGGAGCATCTACTAGTAGTATTCGCAATACTTGGCCGTTGTTCCACCAGGCGCACCAAGGCGCAAAATTGTAGTGGAGAAGAAATGGATGAGGTAGTGGAATGGATAGCACGCTCATCTCAGTATCAGCCGGATGATCTGCTGTCATCTGCTGATACAGTATCCATAAGAAGCCAGGGGTCAGACTCAGAGCATTACTCCTGCTCTAGCATTCCTCTCCAGCAAAGCCCGTCATATTCCTACGTACTTTGTACGCTTATGTGTACGTGTTCAAAGAGGTTGCGTACCTTTTTACCTGAACGTTCGTTATTAGTGCGCGAATGTTCGCTAAAAGCTATATAATTACGTATATTGTGTACGCAAATTAAACGAATCTATTCATCGAATATACGAATCTTAGGAAAAGTTCGGCGAATGTTCGGCGAATAAAATTTTGCATGATTCGCTCATCTCTAATTGGGAGCAATCAAGATTAGTCGGCAACTGTTTGAAAACAGATCTGTCATTGCAGTCATGACTCCATTGTGCACTGAAGCCATTGCACTAATCTACAGTGCCTTGCGAAAGTATTCGGCCCCCTGGAACTTTTCAACCTTTTGCCACATTTCAGGCTTCAAACAAAAAGATATAACATTTAAGATTTTTGGTGAAGAATCAACAAGTGGGTCACAATTGTGAAGTGGAAAAACATTTATTGGATCATTTAAACTTTTTTTGTAATAATAAAACTGAAAAGTGGGGCGTGCAAAATTATTCGGCCCCCTTGCATTAATATTTTGTTGCGCCACCTTTTGCTGCGATTACAGCTACAAGTTGCTTGGGGTATGTCTCTATCAGTTTTGCACATCTAGAGACTGAAATTCTTGCCCATTCTTCCTTGCAAAACAGCTCAAGCTCTTTGAGGTTGGATGGAGAGCGTTTGTGAACTGCAGTTTTCAGCTCTTTCCACATATTCTCATTGGATTCAGGTCTGGACTTTGACTTGGCCAATTCTAAGACCTGATACGTTTTATTTTGGACCATTCCATTGTAGATTTTGCTTTATGTTTGGGATCATTGTCCTTGTTGGAAGATAAATCTCCGTCCTAGTCTCAGGTCTTTTGCAGACTCCAACAGGTTTTCATCCAGAATGGTCCTGTATTTGGCTCCATCCATCTTCCCATCAATTTTAACCATATTCCCTGTCCCTGCTGATGAAAAGCAGGCCCAAACCATGATGCTGAGACCACCATGTTTGACAGTGGGGATGGTGTGTTCAGGGTGATGAGCTGTGTTGCTTTTACGTCAAACATATCGTTTTGCATTGTTTCCAAAAAGTTCGATTTTGGTTTCATCTGACCAGAGCACCTTCTTCCACATGTTTGGTGTGTCTCCCAGGTGGCTTGTGGCAAACTGTAAACAAGACTTTTTATGGATATCTTTGAGAAATGGCTTTCTTCTTGCCACTCTTCCATAAAGGCCAGATTTGTGAAGTGTGCGACTGATTGTTGTCCTATGGACAGACTCTCCCACCTCAGCTGTAGATCTCTGCGGTTCATCCAGAGTGATCATGGGCCTCTTGGCTGCATCTCTGATCAGTCTTCTCCTTGTTTGAGATGAAAGTTTAGAGGGATGGCCGGGTCTTGGTAGATTTACAGTGGTCTGATACTCCTTCCATATCAATATGATCGCTTGCACAGTGCTCCTTGGGATGTATAAAGCTTGGGAAATCTTTTGGTATCCAAATTTGGCTTTAAACTTCTCCACAACAGTATCACGGACCTGCCTGGTGTGTTCCTTGGTCTTCATGATGCTCTCTGTGCTTTAAACAGAACCCTGAGACTATCACAGAGCATGTGCATTTATACGGAGACTTGATTACACACAGGTGGATTCTATTTATCTTCATCAGTCATTTAGGACAACATTGGATCATTCAGAGATCCTCAATGAACTTCTGGAGTGAGTTTTCTGAACTGAAAGTAAATGGGCTGAATAATTTTGCACGCCCCACTTTTCAGTTTTATTATTACAAAAAAGTTTAAATGATCCAATAAATTTCGTTCCACTTCACAATTGTGACCCACTTGTTGTTGATTCTTCACCAAAAATTTAAAATGTTATATCTTTTTGTTTGAAGCCTCAAATGTGGCAAAAGGTTGAAAAGTTCCAGGGGGCTGAATACTTTTGCAAGGCACTGTAAATACAGCCTTATTGTAAGACATGTGAGATTTACTATAATGAGAGTTCTTTTAAGACACATATCCCAGTCATGCTCTACTCATCTTATTTTCTAGGCAGACAGGTAAAAGCTTAAAAGTAAGACTAAGGCGCACAGGCCATGGTAGTTTTACTAAACTAAGTACAGTAAATAAACTTAGACTGTCTAGACCTGCGCCAGATTTATGTAATTTAGTGGCTTCTGCTAAATGACAAATTTAGTGCAGGGATATACACTTTTTCTAACTTTACATCAACTATTGATTGGCTTACTTTGAGACAGAATTTTATCCTAGAAAGTGGAGCAATTTTAATGCAAAACTGTGCATTTTTGGCCATAACCCCTTTCCTTGAAGCTCTGGTCCTTACTGCCAAGCCCACATCCCCTTCTTGAGAAAGTTCCAAAAAGTTGTAGAGACCATATTTTCACCAAACTGTGGCAATTTGCAACACATTTTCTATAGATTCTAAGCTTGGACACATTAGTAAATTTGAGCACTGAGGGGAGCTGCACAATGTGTGGTCCCACTCCATTATCCTTCTTTTCCAGGAACATCCAGTGTGACCATCATATTAGATCTTTATGGCATATCAAAGTTATATGCCATAAAGGTTTATTATAAGAACATCCATTTAACTACATCTGAGCTTTCATTTTTTTTTATATGGAATCTGTCACCATGATTCTGGTACTGGTATAGTACTGTAGATAAGGAGCCCAGATCACATATTTTTTATTTTCCTACTGCCATCCAGTTCTCTGCAGTCAGTGCTCAAAGCTGTATTTTACAACATAGTCCGGTCTGTTGTGCTGTGCCAACGTAATGGCGAGGACTCCTGTGTGCATGCACAGCAGTCCTGCTAGTGTATTTTCTTATCAGTAGAACTACTCATGACTACTCATGACTCACTACTCATTACTATAA
Source organism: Rhinella marina (assembly GCA_900303285.1). Taxonomy (NCBI): domain Eukaryota; kingdom Metazoa; phylum Chordata; class Amphibia; order Anura; family Bufonidae; genus Rhinella; species Rhinella marina. The sequence continues at coordinate 17,619 of ONZH01021400.1, forward strand.
ATAATTGCCCAAGATCATGATGGCAGATTCCCATTAATGTTGCCACGCTGTATATGACATATAAGAAACATTCTGATTTGTTATAAGATAACAGTTTTGTATAATTCAAAAATGAAAAAATGTGGTTGTACAATTCCTATGTTTGGTCATGTGTGTGATAAAAATCAATATCATTATAATGAAACATCAGAAAACAATTATAAACCATTCATCTGAAAAGCAAAAGGAAAGCTACATTTGAGGCACTATGTACCATCATTAGCGAGAAAATGAAAATAAGGAAAAGCCCTATTTATCGAAGGCATTTTATTTCTAAACATCTTTAACACTGAAAAAGATCTAACATTCCTTTACAGAAGGTCATTTTAGCTTACACTTACTGAATAATACTTTGTATAATACATACCATTTACTAACCCTCAATTTAGAGCACAATTAATAAACAGCTCTAAGCAGACTATCAGGAAGGCTATGATGAGAGGAAGTATAAAAATAGTCGCCTATAAACATACAACTGAATATCATTTCTTGATTTTTAATACAGCTCTATAATCGTTTGCAGCTGAAGTTCACTGAAAATTACACATATACGGCTTGCATACATATTTCCCAAACAAATAATTGAACACGAAGAAGCAGCCAAATTACAGCACTTTCCTCAAAACACTCAATTATAAAGTGAGTGCTGCTGGATGTCACTATAATTAAGTGGAACAGTCTGTAAATGGGATATCAGTTTATTTCTACCGAATCGAGGCAAGTTAAGCAGGACAAAAAAAAGATTTGTATTAAGGCAAATTTCCAAATTGATGTTTAGAAAATCAATTTTCACAAATCAAGCGAAATGTTAAGCGTTTTTATGTTTTTTTTTTTCTCACTGTCAGGTGCAAAAATAAGGAAAAAAAATCTCTCCAAGATCTTGACGACTTTCAGGGAGTTAAATAGGAGCTATTTGTTTCTCAAGATATTTTTTAATGTGGCCATTAGGTGGTGCTGTCATGCTTCCTGAGAATGTAATTGAGAATGTCTTCATATAACTTTTTGATGATTCCCCAGAACACTGTATATAACAACAGCTGAAACCATAAAAAATAGAAAGTGAACTTTCAGCAAGTAAAAAAATACTATTTATCATCTGTTTGATTGCCTTTCGCAACAGTCACCGAGGCAGTGCATCTTTGTGATGGTTTAATTGTAAAGTCAGACAGGTATGAAACGTGTTTGCCTTTCTATATCAGACAAGCACCCAGACTATGTTAGTATTTTTGAAAAGTCTACAGAATAACGATAAATAAGCTTTCATACAACAGAAAATCATCTCACGTCACTTATTGAACAATATCTTGCCCCTATAATGCTGTTAAAGTACTCCAGGGTTCCCTTTCGACACATGACGTGTTTGGTTATGAATGCATTTAATGGAAATCTGTGCACATAACCCTTTCATACATTATGGCAATGCACACAGCAGGGTCTCACTGCACTTTTACTCCAAGGCGCCATTATTTTGTAATGTTACTTGCTAGCCTTGCTATTTGTTAACCAAGCAATAGGATTGACTTTTATAACTGCAAACTGCTCGATATAGTGCAACATAAATACAAAATCTAGACATCGTGCATCCTCATTTTGTTATGGTTCAACAGACCAATAACCACTCGCTACAGCTTGCAACCAGGGACACATAAATCAAGTATATCAGTGTCAAATTGCAGCTGAAACTGCAAAAGCTATCGATTATCTATCTCAGTAACAAGTTGCATGGGATTACATCAGAGGGTTTTGACACAAGGTAAAGACCAGTCATCTCATGTTTTCTTCACATTTATCTTTCCTTGTGTGATAAAAGAGGTCAGCTAGATACTGTAGTACATGATGATAGTGCAGGACAACTATGCTGCTTCCTAATAGCCATGTCCAGTAATTGTTTCAGACTTGAAAATCTTTAAGGAACTTAGAATTTAAAAATTGAAATAATTGATTTATTACATTTCGCCCATCTCAGACTTTGATAGCATATTTTATTTATTATAATCACTTATACAGCACTGCTATATTCTGCAGCACTTTACAGACATTAGCATTAAGCTGGCCCAAATGGATCTTACAATCTAAGTTTTCTATTAGTATGTCTTTGGAGTGTGGGAGGAAACGGAGTACCAGGAGGAAATCCACGAAAACACAAGAACATGCAAACTCCTTGCAAATGTTGTCCTTGGTCACATTCAAACCTAGGACCCTGGCGCTGTAAGGCACCAGTGCTAACCACTGAGCCACCCTGCTATGCCATCAAAGTCAGATAAGTGTAGGTCCCACCTCTGGGGCCCACTTCCATCTCCAGAATGGGGCCCCCAGACTGAAGGAGAACACGTTAAATATATATTAAATATGTGGTGGCTCACCAATCACAGTAGTGGAACGTAGGTGCTCCTATCAGATGGCTTACCCGTAGCCTCAGTATATGTTAACAATTCCTAAAAATGATGATGGGCACACTCCTCATCTGGTAGAAACACTATGTTGGTAAAAACTGTGTTTGTATTATACTTTTGCTATCAACACCTTCACACAAAGTCTGACATCATTTTTAGGAATTTTTGAAGGAGAACACGCAGTGCAAGCGTGGGTGCTCTCCATTCACTGCAATAAGAGTTCCAAAAATAGCCGAGTGAGCATGCTCAACTATTTCCATAGCGGTGAATGGAGAGCGCACTGTGCATGCACAGCTATTTCTCCATTCACCTCTATGGGACTACCTGAAATAGCTGAGCCAGCAATCAGCACCCCTTTCTGGAGATAGGAGCAGGTCCCAGAGCTTAACAGGCAGGCTGAACTGGATGGACAGATGTCTTTTTTCAGCCTTATAAACTATGATACTATGTTACTAACTAGAGATGAGCGAGCATGCTTGTCCGAGCTTGGTGCTCGTTTGAGCATTACGGTACTCGTAAGTGCTCGATGCTCGGACAAGCATCTCGCCATGCTTGAGGAAATGACATCTCCCGCCTTTTGAACTTTTGGCGGCTATAAACTCAGCCAATCACAAGCCAGGAGACTCTGCGTACCACCCAGCATCACGTGGGGCCCTTACATGTCGATAGCAGGGGTTGGCTGGCCTGATCAGGTGACCCTGGAATATACTAGTGACTGCCCACGGTGCTCGGCTCAGTCGCTGCCTGGATGCCGTTAGGCACAGATCTGCAGTGTGATACAGGGAGAGTGTTAGGGTGTTCTGCTAGATTTGTGTTAGGCAGGAGTGATTCTAAAAGAACCCAACAGCCCTTGTTAGGGCTACAAGACCCTTTTTTTTATCTGCTTGTGGCTGGGCTTGCTGGCACTAGTAGTGCAGCTACCGCCATATTTACAGCAGTGTGGAACCATTCTGTGTGTCACAGTTCAGCTGTCCAGTCACCACAAACAACAATCCGTATTTTCTGTCCAGGTGACCCATACTGTATGTCACGTAATCAAATATGGTCTTTTGCTCTCACTGATACAGCTACATTAGAAAAATCTCTGTGCGACATTTGTCTGGGTTGCACTTAAGCAGACCAAGTCTGCCTAATCTAATAGTTTCAGTGTAATTGCTCCATACTTCACGGTACGTAATAAAATACGTAATTTTGCTCTAACTTATCCACCTATATATTAACTTGTTCAGATTGAACAAGTTTGTGGGTTTCAGTACAGCAGGCCCATTTTTTTTTTTGGCATATATAATACACTTATATACAGAAAATGTTGAACCCCAGGGCTAAGGGTCGAGGACGAGGGCGTGGGCATTCAATTACTGCAGGGGGCAGAGGCCGTGGTCCTTGGCAGGGTGAGACAGTACCTGCTGATGAGGGAGCAGGGGAATGCCGCAGAGCTACACTCCCTAGCTTCATGTCTCAACTTACAGGGACACGTGGTAGAGCACTTTTGAAACCACAACAGTGCGAACAGGTGATGTCGTGGATTGCGGACAATGCTTCAAGTAATTTGTCCACCAGTCAGTCTTCCACGCAGTCCACCCACGTTACCCAAGGGAGCACTCCTCTGGCTCCTCCACCTCAACCTCCTTCCCCCCAGTCTGCCCCCTCCCAGGAAAATTTGGAATGCGATCCGGCATACTCTGAGGAACTGTTTTCTGGACCCTTCCCAGAGTCACAAACCACTTCTTAGGTTGCTGCTGACCTCTTTCTCGATGCCCAAGTTTTCCAACTGTCGCAGTCTGTGGGTGATGACATTGTTGACTTAGTGGAAGAAGTGTGTAAAGAGGTGTCGGACGATGAGGAGACACGGTTGTCAGACAGTGGTGAAGTTGTTGTCAGGGCAGGAAGTCCGAGGAGGGGGCAGACTGAGGAATTGGAGGATGACGAGGTGACTGACCCAAGCTGGGTTGATAAGCCGAGTGAAGACAATGCTTCTGAGGCGGAGGCGAGTGCTGCACCAGAACAGGTTGGAAGAGGCAGTGGTGTGGCCAGAGGGAGAAGCAGGGCCAGAGCTGGTGCATCAGCAGCAACTGTTTCACGTAGTGAAGCTCCCGTGGCGAGGCCTAGATGTTCGCAAGTCTGGAGGTTCTTTAAAGAAATTGAGGATGACCGATGGACTGTGGTGTGCAACCTGTGCCACACCAGGATCAGCAGGGGTGCCACCACTACTAGCCTAACCACCACCAACATGCGCAGGCATATGAGTGCTAAACACCCCACTCAATGGAACCAAGGCCGTTCACCTCCTGCGGGTCCCACCACTGCTCCTTCCCCTGTGTCACTCGCTGCCTCTGCTAGTCAACCCCCTGCCCAGGACCCCGGCACGATCGCCTCCCGCCGGAAAACCACACCTTCACCTCCACGATCCTCCACAGCGTCCACCAATGTGTCCCTGCGCAGCGTTCAGCTGTCTTTACAGCAGACGCTGGAGCGCAAGAGGAAATACAGTTCCACCCACCCACATGCCCAAGCCCTCAACATCCACATCTCCAAATTGCTGAGCCTGGAGATGCTGCCCTATAGGCTGGTAGAGACTGAGGCCTTTCGCAACCTCATGGCGGTGGCTGCCCCTCGGTATTCGTTCCCAGCCGCCACTATTTTTCCCGATGTGCCGTCCCAGCCCTACACCAGCACGTGTCACAGAACATCGGCCGTGCCCTGACCAACGCTGTTTCTGAGAAGGTCCACCTAACCACGGACACGTGGACAAGTGCTGCCGGGCAGGGACACTATATATCACTGACGGCACATTGGGTTAACTGGGACCCTGGGGCGGCTCATGTACTGCCCACACCAAGGATTGCGGGCCTACCTCGGTCACGGTCTCTCAGACGTACTATGCCTCCTCCTCCGACCCCTCCTCCTCCTCCACCTCTCCCTCCGAATTACCATCCGTGGGCACGGCGCCTTCAGTCGGTAGCTCTAGGCGCAGCAGCAGTGCCGTGGCTAAGCGCCAGCAGGCGGTGCTCAAACTGCTGAGCTTAGGTGACAAAAGGCACACCGCCCAAGAACTATTACAGGGCATCACGGCGCAGACCGATCTGTGGCTGGCACCTCTGAACCTCAAGCCAGGCATGGTTGTGTGTGACAACGGGCGTAACCTGGTGGTGGCTCTGCAACTTGGTAGACTCACACATGTGCCATGCCTGGCCCACGTGTTCAATCTCATAGTTCAGCGGTTCCTCAAGATATACCCCCAATCTTTCTGATTTGCTCACCAAGGTGCACCGCATCTGTGCGCATTTCCGCAAGTCGACCACAGATGCTGCCATTCTCAGGGCAGCGCAGCGCCGCCTACAACTGCCCGCTCACCGACTGTTCTGCGACGTGCCCACAAGATGGAATTCGACATTAAACATGTTATCCAGAGTTTACCAGCAGCGCAGAGCGATTGTAGACTGCCAGGTGTTGAGCAACTTTGAGTAGTCAACACAGATGGTCAGCGGCAATGCCGCCATTATCAGCCTCACCATCCCGCTGCTTTGCCTGTTGAAAAACTCACTGCTCAGCATGAAGTCAGAAGCTTTGCACTTGTCACAAGAGACGGTGGAGGAAGATACGTCGCTTGATAGCCAGAGTACCCTCCGGTCTGTTTCTCAGCGCGTATCGGAGGAGGGGGATGAGGATGAGGAGGAAGAGGAGGAGAATGTTGGTGAGACAGAAGAGGGTACCAGTGCTCAGTCCTTATTAACTGTTGAGCGTGTATGGGCTGAAGAGGAGGACTTGGAGGAGGAGGAGGAGGAAATGGAGAGTCAGACCAGTGAGGAGAGGGAATTCTTGCCTGTTGGGACTCTGGCGCACATGGCAGACTTCTGGGTACACTACTGGGTGTTCACTCTCCTGGACCCACGGTACAAGCAGAACCTTTCCACTCTCATCCCTGTAGAGGAAAGGAGTATGAGAGTGAATCAATATCAACAGGCCCTGGTGCACAAGCTGAAACAATCCTTCCCATCTGACACCGCTAGCGGCAGAGGGCGTGCTTCTGTGGGCCAATTAGCGGGGGAGAGGAGGCGAGCAGGCAGCTTGTCCAGCACTGGCAGGGGAACGCTCTCCAAGGCCTTTGCCAGTTTTATGTCACCCCAGCAAGACACTGTCACCTGTCCCCAGTCTCGGCAGAGTAGGGGTGAGCTTTACAGAAAGATGGTGAGGGAGTACCTAGCTGACCATACCAACGTCCGGACCGATCACTCTCTCCAAACAATTTTTCCAGAGGGCCACCTACAGGCCCTCTCTCCAAACAATTTTTCCGCAGTTTCAACTACAGACACTGTAAAACAATGTTTCAGGAGTGTCAAACAGACAGTCCAAAACAATTTTTCAGGAGGCGCAAGTACCGACATTAAAAATTTTTTTTTTGCTGAGAGTCGACTTTATGTACTCTGAAAAGAAAGAAATTTTGGGAGGGTCAACAAAAGCCATTTCACTGCATTCTCAGTCGGACAAAATCATTGGTGGTGTAACCGCCATGCTGTGTCAGGCTAAATTTTTGGGTGCTTCACCAGCTACTGCATACTAACTCAGACACTCTGTTGTCACCGCCGCCATACGGGCCACGAAAAATGTTTGTGGTTCGCCTTCTCCCGCAGTGTCACTCGCTCACTCTGTTGTCACCACCATAGTGGTTTGCACTATAGCAGCCCAAGTCTGCACATTCCCCTTTTTATCTCCAAGTGATCTATACTGCACGTCACGTAAAAAAATACATTCTTTTGCTCTCAGTGATACAAATTCATTTCATAAAATCCTTTCTTTCTCTTTAACTGATCTATACTGAATGTCACTTTTAAAAATATGTCTTTTTTCTCTCTCTCCAAATAATTTTTCCGGAGGACCACATACAGGCCCTCTCTCCAATCAATTTTTCCGCAGGGCCACATAATACGATAGACGGGAATCGAACCCGGGTCAACTGCTTGGGAAGCAGCTATGCTCACCACTTTACCACCAACAGCCATAGCAACTGATAAGAACAGATACTAAACTTGATGTAAGCCAACATTTCGACAATCGATAACCCGAAAAGGGTCCGCCGTCGAGCCTGGCGTTCGGCCACCCTGAGCATTTATCAAGGAGACAGCCTCCAGGTCCTCAACGTTCACATACAGGGCCTCGCTAAATTTTTTACGTGCTCTACCTGCTACCGTCGTGTAGCTCGGTCACTCTGACCGAGTCTGACCCTGGGGCTGCTCATGTACTGCCCACTTGGAGGATTGCGGGGCCTACCTCAGTCACGGTTTCTCAGATTTACTATGCCTCTTCCTCCAACCCCTCCTCCTCCTCCTTCAAATTACCATCTGTGCTTCACCTCCTGCTACCTCAGTCTAACTCGGTCACTCTGTTGTCACTGCCATGCTGCGTCAGGCTAAATTTTTGGGTGGCTCACCTGCTACTTCATCTAACTTGGTCACTTGTTGGTGTCTGCATCGTGTGGCTGGGGATAGGAGAGCAGTGCCAGCATGGGCATGGGTGATGGACCTTCGTTGCACCTAGTTGGGTGCTTCCCTAACATGTGATGGGCATGTGCCTCGCCTTTCTTGGTCTGGGTGAGCACAATTGCCATGAGGGTAACCTCCAGGCTGTTGCAGGGAATTTGGGGTAATGGTGGGATTAAGCAGCTTCAGAGGCATCCATGCATGCTGCCCCTGCTGTTTCCTGTCCATTTCCGTGGTGTTTCCATCATTTTCTGAGGTTTCCAGGTTTTCACCCAGCCTTCCCTAGGCAGAGCCCTGGTCCCCTGCAAAAAATGCTCGAGTCTCCCATTGACTTCAATGGGGTTTGTTACTCGAAATGAGCACCCGAGCATTTTAGTGCTCGCTCATCTCTATTAATAACCTTTTCTGTACAGTTTAGTAACATCCAGCCAATTTACATTCAACTGAAGCTTATAGTGATTAGAGTGGTTGTCTTTACTATCTCAAACTGATATATTTTTTAAAAATAATTTGGTCACTTTTCATTAGACATATTATTTCTTAATTTATACAATCACATTTCATTAATAATAAACATTTTGTATTCAAGAATTGGATAACAAGAATTTGAACAAAGTGAATCACATATACACTTTGCTGTTTCCTTCCCACGAGCAATCTAAATTTCGTTGGCTGTACTCTGTTCTATTCATTTATATATTGTAATTTTTATCATAAACTGAGTAGCAGAGGCGTAGCTACCGGGGAGGCAGGGGGGGCGACGGCTCCGGGCCCAGTGACTCTGGGGGGCCCAGCAGGGATGGCCTTAGTATAATCAGGTGAATAGAAGTGAGCGCTTCCATTATGGAAGCGCTCACTTCCATGTAGGGACCCCCATCAGACCTCAGATCAGCCCACCCAGCCACATAAGGTTAAAATAAAAACCTTTCTTACCTGTCCTGCGCTGCGGCTGCCCTCCGGTCCAGTACTCTGCTCTCTTCCCTGGCCCGCGCACACTATGACCTGACGCTGCGTGCGTGGGCTGATCTGTGGTCTGATGGGGGCACAATACCCTGATCTGAGGTCTGATGGGGGCACATTCTGATGATCTGAGGTCTGATGGGGGCACATTCTGCTGATCTAAGGTCTGATGGGGGCACAATACGCTGATCTGAGGTCTGATGGGGGCACAATACGCTGATCTGAGGTCTGATGGGGGCACATTAAGCCGATCTGAGGTCTGATGAGGGCACATTCTGCTGATCTGAGGTCTGATGGAGACACATTAAGCCGATCTGAGGTCTGATGGGGGCACATTCTGCTGATCTGAGGTCTGATGGGGGCACATTCTGCTGATCTGAGGTCTGATGGGGGCACATTCTGCTGATCTGAGGTCTGATGGGGGCACATTAAGCTGATCTGAGGTCTGATGGGGGCACATTCTGATGATCTGAGGTCTGATGGGGGCACATTCTGATGATCTGAGGTCTGATGGGGGCACATTCTGCTGATCTAAGGTCTGATGGGGGCACAATACGCTGATCTGAGGTCTGATGGGGGCACAATACGCTGATCTGAGGTCTGATGGGGGCACATTAAGCCGATCTGAGGTCTGATGAGGGCACATTCTGCTGATCTGAGGTCTGATGGGGGGCACATTCTGCTGATCTGAGGTCTGATGGGGGCACATTCTGTTAATCTGAGGTCTGATGGGGGCACATTCTGCTGATCTGAGGTCTGATGGGGGCACATTCTGCTGGTCTGAGGTCTGATGGGGACACATTAAGCCGATCTGAGGTCTGATGGGGGCACATTCTGCTGATCTGAGGTCTGATGGGGGCACATTCTGCTGATCTGAGGTCTGATGGGGGCACATTCTGCTGATCTGAGGTCTGATGGGGGCACATTAAGCTGATTTGAGGTCTGATGGGGGCACATTAAGCTGATTGAGTCTGAGGGGGCCATAGCTGATTGGGATGGGGCACATTCTGATGATCTGAGGTCTGATGGGGGCACATTCTGCTGATCTGGGGTCTGATGGGGACACAATACGCTGATCTGAGGTCTGAGGGGGCACATTAAACTGATCTGAGGTCTGATGGGGGCAGGGGACTGTTAATTTAGTGATGTAAAAACTGGGGACAGGTTTCCTTTAACATAGGAGTCCCCTTGTTTTTTACTCCTATTTTTAGACTAGGGTATGTAGAAAGTCTATTGTACTGTACTTAACAGCATAGATGATCTAGCAGTTTATACAGTCATCTTTCTAATACAATATTATAACCACAACTAGTAGTATGTGCCTGTGAAGTTGGAAACGTGCGTTTGGGAAGCCACTAAGTGGGGGGCCCACTCAAGTATGTTTCGCCCCCTTGTGCTGAACCTCTAGCTACGCCTCTGCTGAGTAGCTATGTTTCTCAAATACAATTATTTGGGATACTATCCCCAAACAGCAGTTTTCATTCATTGCCAAACAATAATAGTAATAATATCCTATTTATTACCCATACTATACAACTACTATACACCGATTATCACAAATTCTATGAGGCAGACCTTTCTGAGCTGTGTAGAACTGTTTAAGGTAATGCAATCTTTGAAGACAAGTTATGTAGGGTAAAACATATTGCTTAAAGCAACCTGACACGCCAGCACAGCAAAGCACATTTTCAGGTCAAGTAATAGGTGTTGTGAGAAATACACCAAGAATGTAACACTTTCTGTATTCTGTGAATTTAATTCACTTGACAGACAGATTCATAAATACATTGTATGAGTTGTTCGGATAGAAATCATCTTTTCTTCAGTGGAAAGCTGAACAGCAATCTTGTACATGTATAACAAACTGTCTAGACACTGTAGGCAATCAAATACCTTCCATACTAGGATTTATTGCTCTCCAGCAGTTTGACTAAACCCACAGTACATTTTATCTAGGAAAGTATATAGCAGGACTGAGTGGCTGTCTAAATTGAACCTTGGAATCCTGCATTGAAAATCTGAATTTACATTTTTGCTGGCCTATTATATTTACTAATAACTAAAAAAGGATGGAATTCACTATGAGATGAGAAAACCACTTTGTAATGATTAGGATGACAGACAAACTCAAACCTTTTCAGACTTGTTTTGGGCGAATTCAGGGAAATGATGCTATGCGCACATGTCAGCGAGAATAAAATCACTAGGAGAGGAAGAAGAAGGGTGCTCACATGAGCCAAAAAGGAAGTTGGTGGAAGGGCTTGCCCTGATTGGCTTCTAGACCAACAGACATCCTAGATTAGCAAATTAGTGCTACAGCCCTTGGAGAATGAGCAGAATATCATTCTGTGCTGGACAGTGAATAATGGCTCTAACAGCGCCTGCCAGAAAAACGATATTAGGGAGTCAGGGACAGTCAGAAATGGCAATCAATGGCAAGTGTGTGTGTGGGGGGAAGTGGGGAGGGGTTGTTGAAATTATTCAAGCCAGCGCATGCATGATTACTAGATCATTACACAGGGGAACGCTCAAATTTATCTGCTTGTCACAACGTGATATTGGGCATCAGGCCTCAATCAGTTTCTGTTTATTTCTTTCTCTACACAGTTGCAATCAAAATTTTTGGGGAGGTTGTTGAAATTATCCAAACCAGCATACACGTGATTACTATATCAATACACTAGGTAGTGCGCAAAATTATCTGTGAGTGATAACATGATATTAGGTAGCAGGCCTCAATCTGTTTCCATTTATTTCTATCTCCACATACATGCAATCAAAGTTGTTGATTTTTTGGTGCCTCATCTTGCCACTGTTGCTGCCTGCCTCCATCATGCCACCTCCGCCATCATGCCACCGCTGCGGTCTGCTGACCATCATTTTCCGTAAGGCTGCTGCCTGCCAACATGTATCATAGACTGCTGCTGCTCCTCTCTGCTAATCTTCTACTGTCACCACTATTAATGCAAAGCATCTGCCACTGCTATCACAACCACCACCACTACTACTATGACTATTACTACCTATAGACAGTTGACCTACTGCCTTGTATGTTGTATGCTATGATGCTTCTGTTGCGCTACGATGGCATTATATCCTTACCCTTTCCAAATCCATACTGCACTGCTGCTGCTCCCAATGAAAAGGGAGAATTTTTTTAGGCTTGTTCACAACAAGCCACTTTTTCTTCTGACAATCAACACTTATGCGTGTCATATGGGCAGGCATTCTGATCCTGTCAAGGAATGATTTTTGGACGCTTGGTCCCCCATGCCACTTTAAAAAAAAAAACACCATGTGTGTTTAAGCACCATCTGCCCCCGATAAGGAATATGAAAAAGAATAACACATGTGACAGCGTGGTGTGATTTTAAACACGCTGTATGTAAATGCCATCAAACATGTGTTTGTCAGTGTCACTCAGACATAATTTATTATTGCTGTCATTGCGTTCGACAGCTTGGGGATGGCGGAGGGGCAGGTAAAAAGAAATAAAATCATAAAAAATAAACAAAATAACAAGTGTTCCTATTCTGAGTTCTATGAGACTAGAGGGTGTTATATATCAATTTTCAGGGCAATTGGAGCAACTTTGGTTCATCCGAATTGATTCAGGTCCGAAACAAACTCCAAAAATTGGGCAAACCTGAACAGAATCTCAAGTGATTTGCTGATCTTTAGTTTTTACTACAGTTTTGCAAAAAAATTTCATGTCCAATATGCACAAACCGATCATCAGAATTGATTCAAGTCCGAATAAATTTAACATAATAAAAAGTGCTCCAATTACCCTGAAAAGTCGAATATGACACTCTAAGGTCTCCTGGGACTGTATCCAACCCTTTCCTAGCTCCTTAATAGAGATGAGCGAGTAGTGAAATATTCGAAAGTTCGAAATTCGATTCGAATAGACCGCGAAATTCGACTATTCGACCGAATATCGAATCCCATTAAAGTCTATGGGGAAAAAATGCTCGCCACTTGGAAATCTCAATTCGACCACTTGGAGGTCACCAAGTCCACCCTGAAACCTCAGAAAAGGATGCCAACACTGCTGGAATGCAACTGGGACAGCAGGGGAAGCATGTCTGGGTGCATATAACGCGCCCAAGTCGCACTATTACGCCACTATCACAGCCTCTCAACAATACACTCCAAAGACAATGTAACCTCTCTGTAAAGTGAGACCATACAAGGAAACCTTCTTTCCTCTACATTGCCATGGACCCCAAGCCAAACTAGACAAAAAAGAAGATGAAATTCTGCACCCCTTAAAATCACGTTGCCTATGACAACCACAGAATGGCATAGGCAAGGGGGAAAGCAAATAGACCCACCCCTAATTGTCATTGTGTGTGTGGTGTGAAATGTGGTCAGACATGTCTTCTTTAAAATGTAAAAACAACTCAAACACATTGCAGAAGCCTTAAAAATGCCCAAATTGTTGGCGCTAGAGATGTCAGTGAACCCGACCTGGCCTAGTGTCATGTCTAGCAGGTAAAGCAGTGGGGATGTTTGAGGGATGCGTAGGACCGCAAAAGGCAGGAAGAGGCCGTGGGCTGGCCAGAGGCTCATGGAAAATTTTGTGGAGGCCCAAGAGTGAGACGTCTTAAAAATTGTGTGGAGGCTAAAGAGGTGAGACCTCTTAAAAATTATGTGGAGGCCCAAGAGGTGAGACGGTTAAAAATATGTGGAGGCCCAAGAGGTGCCAGACCTCTTAAACATTTTGGTGGAGGCCCAAGAGGTGAGACCTCTTAAAATTTGTGGAGGCCCAAGAGGTGAGACCTTTAAAAATTTTGTGGAGGCCCAAGAGGTGAGACCTCTTAAAGATTTTTGTGGAGGCCCAAGAGGTGAGACCTCTTAAAAATTATGTGGAGGCCCAAGAGGTGAGACCTGTTAAAAATTTGTGAGGCCAAAGGTGAGACCTCTTAAAAATTGTGGAGGCCCAAGAGGTGAGACC